>JTDE01004938.1:0-19847 GCA_014338405.1 Paragonimus skrjabini miyazakii
ATTTTTTCCATTGCAACACCACTAGTATACTCAAAGAAATCTATATATATTTCCCGTAATATGCATTTTAATATTTCATGAAAAATTTGAAAAATATCTTCCCGCGCCTAAATGGTCGTTTCCAACTCGTTTCGGCCTTGAAACACCATACCGACGAACGTCACAATTGCCTATGAAACTTCCCGTTTTCTCTCTCCCAAGCGGAATCACTTCCATATATTTCCGACTGAAGTTTTATTAATTAACGGCGAAATCTTTTGAAAATGCATTTGCAACGCATTTCTTGGTATGACCTTGAACTATTTGGAACATCCTCTTACACCTAACCTTGTAAGAGGTAGGTTAATATGACATCTCATTCTTTAGATTGAATCTGTAAAACGGGCGAACTACCTTTTTTTCTGGTTCGTGCACCAAACGTTTGTGTACTGCGATTTATTTTCGTCTGATTTCGCTTTCTTTTGCGGACAGATTTTATGGTCGTCTTAGTATGTAACCATCTGTTGCTTTGTACCGCATGTACTTATCTGTCATGATCGCGCACATTCGGGCGTGTCTCTCACAAATGCGTTGAGAAATATATATTATTGAATATTTAGCCTCGTGAACTATGTGGGGAAAAGTTGCGGCCCGGGGACTGAAACTCTTGATCCCCAGAAACTATTTCGACACTATCCACCCCACCGCTCCCCTTTCTGCAGACTGGTGAACATATTCGGCGTTAGAGTTATTCTCATCACTTTGCCTTCCTTACCGAAGATGAACTGTCTGTTCACTTTTACGCTGCCCAATTAAACTGTCTGCACTACTGCCTTGTAAGATGCCAATTGCTACCGACTGATGTCTGTTGCACGAACTTCACTCTGTTGTATACGATATATTTTTTGCTTACTGGATCTTTGTGCACAGAACAAACTTGCTCTGTGTAGACCTTTGAAAACATGTTTTGTTTTGCCCAAATAGGGAAGCTCACAGCCAGCCTGACGGACTACTTAAAACATTGGAGTGTAAGAGATTCTGTAAATATGTTGCGGTATACACGCACTTACGTTCACTCACGAATGGCCCATTACTTCAACCAGACCTCCGTTGCAACACCCAGTGTGTCTCAGTGGGTTTGCGTCTGAAGGATTTTCCAATGTTCTGTCCAATAAACGGTTAAACGAAATGTCCTATCGGGGAAGCCTTTTCAGCTACCTCAGATTGTTGAATGACTTCAACATGCCTGCATGGCCGTTTCCTTGTCGTATAAACTGCACCAGACTTTAAAGAAAATTGCTGAGCCTAAGACTGCGACTCAACTAGAACTTGGTAGCAAAGTGTTGTTTAAGTTTCACGTATATTGTAAAAAATCGTTTGACACGTCATCTCTTGCAAATCAGTCCTATCTGCGGTGTTCATTTATCAACATGTTTTAAGTCACTTTATTCAAAAGTTTAAATCTTCACTGAAGCCCATGGACCAACAAACACTTTTGGAATGAAACTCAGGTTTTTATCCTCAGAACTGGGCACAAAACCACATATATATGGCTTCACTTTCTCGTCCCGGGTTGGTTATGGCTTGCCAGGTAAGCCACTACTTGTTAGCGTCAACCACAACCGGATGTCTTTCATCGTACCGGCACTCCCAAAGACTTCACGATGTTTCGCCATCACGTAAAAAAAGGGCTCTGATGTCCCTCAATGTCTTGCCAGTGAAATTGTAACGAAAAAGCGTCCAATAAATCACAATCTTTATTGTCCAACACGCCAGTTAGCATGGTACACACGCACTCGCGTTTATGAGTCAACATTCCAGTCCACAACATCCCCAGGTTTCCGCTCACGCGTCGTGTGCACTTCTGCCCGGTCTATGTGCGTGATGGGCACCGTCTACTGGGGGTTTCTTCCCTACCATTCTTCGTCCGTTTTTCCGATTTCGTTGAGCGATGGCTCGTCCGGTCACCAGAGTTGTCCTCCATCTATCCACAGACTTCAATAAGCTGATGGACGTCCTTTCATTCCTGACTCATTTAACTTCTAAACAACTGCTGTCCATCTTCGTTGTAGTTGAGACAGCAATCTTTCAAATGGGCTGAAAGGAGTTTCCGTAGGTCCGTCGTAAAACATGGGGGCTGACTCTATCGTTTATCACGGTACTAAATTTGGTATCGGGCATCACAATGGAATCAGACCTAACTAGCCTACGGTGACTTTGGTTTTGTTTAGGTAACCTTCGTTTCAATGTTGGCCTCCTTGTTGTAAGGATCGGGTTAGTTCTTAAAAGTGCTTCAAAAAACTCAAGGCACGATCGCGCGGCATAGGAGGACCAGCCGCTGATGCGGATGCACTTGCCACCTCATCCTGAGGAGAGGCCACAGCTCCTGACGCCATTTCAGAACTGGATCCTTGTTTGGTTCTAGAGGTCTAGAAGAGGGCCCGAACAAATCTTACATCGCCGGGCATGTGTGTTGGAAAACCTCGAAACATTAGAGATAAATGAGTTATCGGCTAACTTCGAAGTACCAAGATCAGTGACAAGAGAGACATCAAGGAGGGTTTTACTGTTCAGCTATTTTTTGTTCACGGGAGGAGATGGATCTTGGGGCAGGGCAACAGCCTGGACTGACAGAAATGTTGATGAGCCCGAAGGAAAACGCTAACTTTGGTAACGGTCATCGCTCCCACTAATTTAATAGTTCTGAAGCTCCGTGAAAGTTCCCCTAATGTCATATTGAGTCATTTGCGTCGAATGTGATGTTCCAAAGCAGACGAACATCGACATCAATTGATTTCAAATGAAACAGAATCTGTGCTAACTATTGAGAAACATCCCCATCCAATCGAATTGATCACTAACAATTCAGGTCCACACGAGATGACACGCAATAGAAACATCCAGTTACGCCATTCTCAAATATCCGACGTTGGGGACGATAATCCGTCTTCGAAACGGCTGGTGGTATTAATCTCGGACGAGTAGTGATTTGCGGAGTTACGCTCAATATACTAGAGACATCTGTCAATAGGCCTGATTCAAAATAGTCGCGTCTGTGATTCAGCAATCACTTATAAATTCTAATCTGGCTGAGCAGCCAAATCCGCCCCAAAAGGAAAGACGGTCGTTGTTGATTTTGTAAAGGTCTGTTGCATCATTTTTAAGGATTGTTGTGCTTTTATTGATCAGCGTCAAAAGGCGGCCTTATGGTTTATTAATTTTCCTAAAATTAAGCTGTACTAATCATTTTTATTCTTACACCGGTTACTGCGGCTGTTTCCCTTACTCTTTTTCAGCCTGAGCCCTGTAAATTTCTAACTGTCGAAGTGGGACATTCCTTTTTTTTCAATACCTTGTAATCACTACCATTTCTCGATACAAAAACAGTCGTTTTGCTCCGACCCACACAATGACCATTCATTTGAGTGAGCATAAATCTGTTTTATCATTCTCTATAACTGAGCGGTGTCTAGTTGTCAAGTTTGTCCTACAGGCACAATTTTTGCTGGATTTCTAAGGAGTTTCCATATTCGAGATGAGAGATTTAATTTTTTTCTGCATTAACTCAGTGAATACCACATGTCTGGGAAAAACCCAATTCCCCGAAAATACCGTTTTATTTTACCTCGCAGTGACCTAACTCACTACTGATTGTAGTGACCTTCATAGTCCGCACGGTCACGCGCCACGTCCCCCATCACGTGCGTTCTCAACCTTTGTGCAAAATTCTGGCGCCCGCTCCACACGCACGTTCTTTAATTTAGGCATCACGGTACTGTCTGGATCTTTGTCTGGTCCACTTCTGTCCTTGTTTTCTAATTGGCCACAAACCCTTTGAAAGTTGTCTAGTTTGTGACCGTGTGGTCTTCGGATTGAGTGACATAAAGTGGCTCTGTCCGGAAGCCTGTCTTTTCTCTGTGTTCGTACGTTAGCATTAGGTGGTTGAGTTGGCCGGGAAGATTCGTATTAATCTGGCATATTTCGTAGTCCGTTGTTTAGAACCGTTGAACATCGTTCCGTTATCTACCGTTCCACTAACCGTTATTCCGTTGTCTATTTACGCGCTTGTAGGCCGTATACCAAGCTACAACACCACACTAAATAGAGTTTTACGAGCGCCTTCTCATTAAACTTTCCGAAAATAAACTATCTTACCTGTTTTTGGATATTGAGAAAGGCATTTTTGAATCAACAAATTACACGTTATTGGGTGTCAACTTGAATCATTAGTGAAAAATTCAATGAGATTGTGAGTGAGTTTTTATCAGTAAGGTGGCAAAGCACAAGAAAAGTATTAAAAACCAAACAGAAGGAAATAAAAACAAGCCTCAGTTCAGTTCAGTTCAGTTTCCAGGACGGAACGGCTTCAGCTAGAAATTGTCCAGCTTCTTGCACCAGTGAGCTTCCAAGGGCGCCTAGTGCTGCGACGATAATGAGAAGAGATTCTTCACTTTCATGAGTTAGTATGAGGGCTACCAGATAAAAATTGAGGAGTTTAAGCTATCAGTGCCATCAGAACACAACGAGTTCACGGCTACCACCGATACATACAAGTTTATCCTCCTATTGAAATGAGATGAAACAAGGGTTAAGTGTAAGACCAATGTGGGTTTGATTCCTATAACCTATACTTTCAGATGCTAAGACTAACTTTGTAAGTAAAATAAAAGCAATGAATAGGAGTTAAAAGAGGTAACAATAATGGCAAATAGAGACGAAAAGTTGACTAACTTAAGTCTATGACAAGGAAAGTGCTTTGGAACCTCATCCAAACTAAACCCTCACAACAGGTCCCGGAAGAAAGATGGCCAGCACTCATCTAGTTTTCTTTTGAACTCTGTCACACTGTTAGAGGATACTACACTCTTTGGAAGCATGTTGCAACAGTTGGTTACTCGACATACGAAGAAGTTAGCCCTAATCGATGTAGCAACCCCCTTCTCCAACCTGAGACGGTGGCCTCGGAGGTTTGAGTTTGTATGCAGGCTGAACAGAGATTTTGCCTCAACTCCGGTTATTCCCTCAAGAATATTGAAGGTTTCTCTAACCCTCCTTTGCGCAAGAGCAAACAGATCAAGTTTTCTCAGTCTGTCTTTATATGAGTTATCTCTCATTCCCGCAAGCAAGCTTGTAAAACTTATCTAAACCTTCTCAAGTAACTTCACGTCTTTTATCATATACGTGCTCCAGGCCTGCACACAATATTCCTGATGTGGCCTAACATAAGCTTTATAAAGCGACAACAACACCTTCGGGCTCCTTGACGCGAACGTTTTCTTTAACATATACAGCGCTCTATTACATTTTCGCGCCGTCTCTATAGACTGTTCGAAAACTTTGAAGTTCCCCTCTATGAGCACCACCATGTTTTTGGTTGTTTCCAAACTTCTCAGCTCTTCCTTCTCCCTTCCTTGCCAAAATACCTGACTGACCCTGGCTGTTCCCAAGCAAGCAGCCGGTTACATTTTTCTACATTCAAGGGTAAATGCCATTCATTCGACCACTTCTGAACAGTATTCATGTCCTCTCGCATGCTCGTGTTGTCAGGGTTTTCTTCCAACCTCACATCATCAGCGAAGATGTAGCGGGGGCACTTCAGGTTTTTGGTGAGATCACTGATGAACATTGAAAATAGTAGTGATCCACGCACTGACCCCTGAGGTACTCCACTAACTACTCACCTTCTGCGAACCTTTTTCCTGCTACATCTTCATGGAAGGTGCGACTTCTCAAGAAGTCCTGTATCCATCCTACCAGTCTTGAAGGGAGACCAAAGGTCCCCAATTCGAGGACCAGCAATCGGTGTTCCACGGAATCAAATGCCTTCTTGAAGTCCAAGTAGCAAACCTCAACTTCCTCTCCCCTATCCAACATCTCTGTGATCTCATTGAGGAGGCAAATCAGGTTGGTGAGACAAGACCTATGCCTCACAAATCCATGTTGGTCTGCAGAGAGGAGCCTATTTTCAGTTAAGTGTCTCACAATCCTATCTATAATAACACTTTCCAGCAGTTTCAGGAAAACTGATGTGAGACTTATTGGTCGACAGTTGCCCACCTCGTGCTTCGTTTCTCCCTTGTGGATGAGTATCACCCTTGCCTTTCTTCAGTCACCTGGGATGATGGCCATCTGTAGGGTGAGATTAAACAACACGGTGAGAAGCTCCTATAACACATCACTGGGGGGTCTTAGTATCCTTGAGGGAATACAGTCCGGCCCCATCGCCTTATTCACGTCTAGCTTATCCAATCAATCATTAACCTCCTCCTCTCTTATTTCAACTCCCTCCATCATTGGCCTTCTTGCAGTCCCTGTGCTGAGCCCCACTGTGGTAGATCCGGAGTCCGACATAAGTACTGCCTCAAGAAACCGGCGAAAAACCTCTGCTTTTTGTAGTGGTGATTCGATAACATTGCTGTCAGTATCCACAGTTCTGCTCACTCCTCTCCTAATGGCCCCTTTGGCTTGGACATAGCTAGAGAAGGCGTTGGGGTTCTTATCATGGTTCTTTGCCAGATTCATTTCAAACTTTTTCCTGCATTCATTTCGTACTTCAGTATATATTTTTCTAGCCGCCTTGCACTGAAAAAACCTGTTGTAGCCCCCAGACTGTCTGTATACAGCCCAGGCTTTTTTTCTGCGTCTCATTGCCTTTTTGACTGTATTCTTCTATCACAGAGGCTTGATTTTATGTCTCCCGCGTTTTAGTGGTGTATGCGTGTCAGTTAAATGCACCTCTAATTATCTCTCTAATCATCTCTAATTATGGCCCAAGTTTTGTTGACATCATTAGTACCATGACAATATATCCAACTCAACATTTTTGCATCAGACCTTAGTTGTTGTCTATTCATGCTTCTAAAGGATCTACGGTATTTGACAGAGGGGGTAGCGTAGACACAACTAGACTTCAGACGCATGATTCCATGGTCACCCTTGCACAATGGTGTTCCGACCTTCAAGTCCGAAACGTCGTTGGGATTTCTTGTTACGACAAGATCTAAAACGGTAGCAGTTTGATCTTCCCTCCACCTAGTAACCTCACTGACATGTTGAAGTTTTGCCTTCTCGTTTAGAAGGTCCAACAATGCTTCACCAAGTGTACCACTGGCAGCATGCATCAATCTCGAGTCCACTTCTGGGGCTTTGAAATCTCCTATAATGAGGAGCCGCTGTGACGTGCTCGTTTGTCTCCTAAAAACATTGAGTAGTTGCTCATCCCCCAGTCGAGTGGAAGAGGGACTTCTGTAAAACATAAGAGCAGCAACGTTGTTATGCTGTCTGCCAAGGAACAGCTTGATAATCGAATATTTCCCACATTAAACTCCTCTTCTTGGCGCTGCCCATAATGCTGCGCTATAAACAACAGAACACCCCCACCCATTTTGCCACCTTGTTTATCTGTCCTGTGGATCGAATATCCCGGTGGGCATATATTATCGGCAGACATATTCTCTCGTAACCGGGTCTCGGTAACTGCAACGACATCCTTTCCTCCTAGTTCCCCTGAGAGCTCGCTCCATTTGTTCTCCAGTCTACCAGCACTGGTATACAGTACTCTCAGGGACCTCTCAGGGATTTCACAACCACTACTTGTTTCAATCTCCTTGACTCGAGGGGCGGCGTATGGCTCAGAATTTGCACCTGAGCATTCCCCCCGTTTTTTACAGGAGGTTGTCCAGTCCTTCCTAGCTTCAAGCCAAACTACCCACACTCTTTACGTTGGGTTGCTTTCACAATGGACGTAAATCTTCCGTCTGTCTCACCATTCTTCTGTTCCAGGGATAAGCGTGTTTACCGTACCCGTGGCACCAAATCTTTAATGCACTGTTGCAGAGCAATTGGTTATCCAGTGCCACCGGGACGACTAGTATTCCTCCACCCAGCCGAGTCGTCCGGTGTTACCGTAACTCGACCTTGTGTGGCCGTGTATATCTGCCCTGCTGCCGCCAGGAATCTATCTCGGTGTCTGGGGTTGGCGAACTCAGCCAACATATGCCTAGGACTGTATGTATCAGCGTGCCACTTAAGCAATTTCAATACTTGTTTGATAGCCACATGCTCAGGATTATTTACCTGCCTTAGGAAGTTCATCAGGTGAAATCTCATTGCTCTTTTTCTGGCTTTACCTTCTTTCACAATGGGCTTGGGAATGCCTCTGATGACGACATTCCTATTTCTACCGAGGGGAAAGTCCCATTTAGTTTCGAGCCCCAATACAACTTTCACTAAAAACTCACCCTGGCTATGGACCTCTGAAAATCTTTGTTCTTGGGCTTCCATTCTGAAACAAATATCTTTAACCTGCCCCTCCAGTTTCTTAAATTCTTTACCCCCCCTGTTCTGCATGGTCTTTGGCCGCTTTCTGGTTACTCACTCTTTTGTCTTATTTCTCACTCCACTTACTGCCTTTGTCCCCTCTTACGACAGTCACTTTTCTACAACTCACCCCGCTAACAGCGGGGACATTCAGTTCAGCAGTTTTATATTTTAACTCATCGTCTAAACCCGGCGAGTGGTCATACATTGTAGCCACCTTTCTCCTTTTTTTTACCCCGGACTCCATCAGAGCCCTTCACTTCGTTACGACGTTCTCCCTTAGTATTTAGAAATTCGGTTCATTACCCTTCACTCCCCTTATGCTATCATCTACCTCGTTGTGCACAACAGGCGGTGTGTTACTACAAGAGTCCTCCTCCTGGTTTAATCCAGTGTCCGCAACAGAAGCACAATCGTGCAGTTTACCCATGCATGACCAGCAAACACAAAGCGGCTTCTTGTGAACCACATACAAGTCATAAGCCCATTTCAAGAGCTTGCTACGCAGACGGTGGAACTACTTTGCACACCCATCACATTGCATACTCTAGGCATCGACCTCAAGGTGACACTTGTTATTGCAGCAACCGCCAACTTTCAGACTGACTACTTGAGTACCTTTTCCTGGACCCATACAAGAAATGCCCCCAAGATTGAACTGTTGTTAATATTGATTAAAGAAAATGGCTGACGAAAAATGAACACCTCAATTGGAAGGAAAAAACCAAATGTACCGGTTTTTATGTTGCTCACTTGGACAGTAAATCGTCATACAGCACTTTTGATGGCTCCCACACCTTTCACTAATGTTTCCGGTGCCCACAAGTCGTCCCGGGTGCTTCGAATACGTAAGAGCGATATTGCAACTTTCAGCCTCTAATCTACAAGGATGACTTTTTCCATATTTCATGAATATTTCTAACGGGGACCTGAACTTTCCTTAAATGCGCAATCCCGATGTTGAATATTCCTTTCCTATGCCAGAAACTCAAACCGCCCGCGCTGCGATATTGGATCCATCAAAAGTACAAGTTCCGAAACTAACGGTTCGCGTGAACACGGACAAATTCGACAATCGCTTAAAGGCGCAGAGATGAAGCGTAAATGAAACCAGGGTACATACAAACAAATGTCCAGAAAGTGGAAGTGAGAGAGAAAAGCTACGCGAGAATAAGTTTCTAAGAATAAACGATATCGAGATTTGCTGATACATCAAGATTACCGCCCGTGACAGCAATTGTTTGTCGCGCGCGTAACATGAATTGTAGCGTCAGTCTTTGAGAGAATGGCTTCCAACCACTATCAAGAAGGTGTAGTGAAATGGATGTGTGAACTACAATAATTCTCGGTACAGAAATAACGAATGAGGCGTCCAATGACACTGGAAAGTATTCGGATTGTTCCAAGCGTAGCTAAGGAGGCGAGGTAACAGAGCTGAAAGTTAATCCAACAAATAGGATGTTTTAAACTGACTGGCAATCACTGGCGTCGTACGAATAACCAACAAATACGTGTAGCAGAGTCTATTCGGAAACGTGTTGTGTTGTTTTTACTCAAGTCAAACAAAAATGTACAATGTGGTCTGATGCAGCAGTTAAGCAGTGTTAGCAAAATGAAATACAAAATAATGAAAACTCTACAATATTTCTCTCCCAGAGCATCTAAAGCAAGCGTTGATGCTCGGACAGAAAGCAAAATTAACAACACTAAAGCGAGTTAACGGAATTGAGTAAACAGATTAATGTCTACCTGTGCCAGTGGTTAAATGTGGTGGGGATGTATTGGTGTCCGTAATCGGTAACCGAATGTTTGGGTGTTTGCACACTGGGATTGTGGGAACTGCCAGATTAGTGAGGAGAGGAATATTTGTTGTAAACTGACGTGTTAACTTGTTTGGTGATTGTAGAAAGTCACTGTCCCCATACCCCACATTCAGATGGTCAATGCTGGCGGTATCACGTTTCCCTGTTCGACCAATGGTGAAGAACTTGTCATCGCGTGATATTACTATGAATAGTCCAGAGTATGGAGGTCGCAGTAAACGCTTTACTGAATTACAGCGGAAAAACACATGTTTCTATGTATGTAAATCACGGGGAATACGACTAAGTCATATATGCTTTCGCGTAGGGATTGAGCGAATGTTCTCCATATGTCTCCGAAAGTCTTGCACGTAGTTTATTGGATTAGGTATGTGAGGTGAATCTCAGAACAATTCACCGGGCAGTCGTAGACTTGGTCCATATGCTAGTTCTGCCGGAGTGACTCCAAGATCTTCTTTAACGGTTGAACTGATACTTAACGGGTGAGTGGAAGGTACTCCGTCTATTTGTGCTTTGAAGGTTGGGCGATTAATGATGTTTTCTGTTGTCGGTGGAAGCTTTCCACTAGATTATTCGAAGAGGGGTGATATGCGGTCATTTTGATGTGTTCGCAACCAAGTATGCACGTCATATCACGGAAGAGCTGGCGTTGGAAATGCGCGCCTTTATCAGTAGTAACTACTGAAGGTACACAGAAGTTAGCAACCCAGTGGAGCAGAAACGTCCTGACAACTGTAACACTAGTAGTGTCTGATATGGGAATAACCATCGGCCAACGAGTGAAGCGATCAACACAAGTGAGCAGAAAAGTCTTTCTTTCGAAAGGAGGTAGAGGACCAACAATATCCGAACGGATGTGAGACAAACTAGAATTCGCTGTGGGGAAATGACGAGGTGCAGAGATAACATCATGATGGATCTTGCTATGTTGGCAATTCAAACAGGATTTAGCCCAAATGCGTACATCTTCGTTCATACAAGGCCACACGTGACGTTGAGAAATGAGTCTGAGAGTGACGCGTACTCCGGGGTGTGAAAGCGGGTGTAGGGAGTCAAACAGGTGTCTACGACAAGTTATTGGAACAAACGGTCGCAGATTGCGGGTAGATACGTCGCACATGATGGTGGGATAAGAGTGAGGAAGGGGAACTTTGGACAGCCAGAGAGGTGAGAATGTCTCTGGATGAGATAGCTCCTCGCCATTCAGCTGTGCTTCTGCCAGCTTCTCCAGATTTACCTGTGATGAAGTTGAAACCGCTTCAATATGTAGTCTGGAAAGGGCATCAGCGATGACGTTAGCAGATCCTGACGAATATCCGTTGTGGATTGTGCGATGAAATCAAGATGACGGATTTCACTGGGGAATGTTTGTCCGATGAGGAGTCGAGCAAGTGAACAAGTGGTTCGTGGTCGGTCAGAATAGAGAAAATTTGGCCTTCTAACAAGTGCCGGAAATGTTGAATCGACAGGTATGTCGCGAGTAGTTCTCTGCCGAACGCACTATAATTAGCCTGTGCAGGGAACAGCTTTTGAGAGAAAAACGAGAAGGATTGTGGTTCTTTGCTGACAAGTTGTTGAAGGACTCCTCCCACTGCGTTTGCTGAAGCATCGGTTGGGAGAAACAATCGAATTTCAGGGTCGGCATTAAAATGAGACAAGGTTATGGTTGCGCTAAGTGTTTTATTGCCGGTGTTAAACGCATGTAATGCTTGGACATTGAAAACCACGCCTTTCTTTGATCCACGTAGAAGGTCAGTCGACGGTTGTTTAATACGTTAACAGTGTGGTATGAAACGACGATAGTAGTTGATCATACCGATGAAACGCCGAAGCTTTTAATTGAATCGGAAAGGGAAAATCTTGTAACGCTTTGACTTTTGTGCCCAGCGGTCGGATGCCCTTGGAATCGGTTATATGTTTTAAAAATTCCAGTGAGTCAACACTAAGGACACACTTCAAGGGATTACTAGTGATTCCAAATTGGACGAGACGTTCGAATAATAAGCGGAGGTGTTGTTCATGTTCAAAACGATTTCGACTAGCAATCAACACGTCATCAAGATAAACATAAACAAAATCAAAACCTCGGGTAACTTGGTCCATGAAACGCTGAAAAGTTTGGGCAGCGTTACTTAGACCAAATGACATTCTGAGGAATCCAAAATATCAAACGGGATTGTGATTGCCGTTTTTGGAATATCCTCAGAGGCTACGGGAATATGATGATCAGCGCGCACTAAGCCAATTTTGGAAAAGACGGTTTTGGTACCGAGAGTAAGGGAAAAGTCATGAATATGGGGAATTGGGTAACGATCGGAGGTTGTAACGTTGTTGAGTGCACGGAAATCGCCGCACGGATGCCAGTCGTCCGCCGTTTTAGGAACCACGTGTAATGGGACTGACCAACAATTGTTTGACGACCGGATGTTACCTAGTTGCAACATGTGATCAGTTCAGTTCAGTTCACAGGACGTGGCGGCTTGCTGTCTGGTAGTCCAGTTTCTTGCGCTGGTAGGCAACAGCTTCCCGCGCTTCGATTGTCAGGATTCCTTATCAGGCTTCGTCTGCCTGATACCCGTAACCTACAAAAACAGTGACAGGCTTGTACGTAAAGACAAGAAAAAATAATTAGAGGACCAGAAAACAACTTGCGCGCACGTTCGTTATTAAAGTGGAGACAACCGTACCGGGATGATCACGAAGACGTACACATCCGCACGCGCTCATTTTGAAACAACGACCAATATGCATGCGGTACCTCAGCTACATATGTTACACTTATATGCAAATGCGACAGTTCTGTGACACGCTAGTTGCGCAGTACTAAGAGAGACAATACTGCTATTCATGCACACTGAAAAGGTGGGTTGCAGACTGCGTACTCACATGACAGCTTACGGTCGTTTCGGACAATAAAAGAGATTAGTTAAGAACGAAGGACATATTTAGGTACAGACCAATCCATTTGGAACCCCCGATTTCTCAACAGCGACACATGAACACACTAATACTCAGATAGTCTGATGCAAATTTCTGAGCAATAAGGGGAGGGAGTAGAATCCTGCAGCACATGTCTCCCACTGCCACACCTCGTAGGACCAATTTTGTAGCCTTCGGAATGGAGACCTGTGCTCGTCACGCTATTTATTTATCCAATTTTTGTCGGAAAAATAATAATAATTTTATCCGAATAGTTCCGAAGTCATTGCCACTCTATTCCAGCTCAAGGTCTTTCTTTGTAACTCGTTAGTCACGGCCTTTGCTGTTTTTTTAAATAGTCGGAGACTATATATAAGATAGAGTTGAGTACCAGTGGTAGTGAAATTTTTGTCAATGTTATCTTGTCTTATGGTCTGCAGCTGCCAACCAGTCATATCAACGGGCCGTCATGAGCTATCAAAAAGTGAGAAAGGATTGAAGAACTAAATAAATAAATAAATAAATAGGGAAAATGAAAGTGTCCTATGGATTACAGTATCCAATTTAAAGCTAAAACCGCAGTGTTGCTAAGCTGAAGAGTGGGAGGGTTCGAATTTCAGAGTGAAAATGGGGGCACGTAATGTAAGCCTGTAGCTGTTAATGACCGACAGTGATAATCCCGACAGTTTACTACTTGAGTATCCGCAAGAGTGATGGCTGAGTTGCATACCTTTTTTTCGAGCTATGCACTGCAGTACTTGTGTACAACCAAATATTACGGAAGGTGCAAAAATTATTACCCATTTTTTATAAATAAAAAAATATTTACACTCTTGGCTGTATATGAACATCTACCTACATCTAGACAAAGCTCCATACAACATAGTTGTGTACACATGGCATATATACAGAGTTATGACGCACACCAAATCTACATTAGGTCAAGAAACACTCGGTTTCAGAACTAGTCAAGCCTACATTTGAATGCTTCGACCGTTGAGACTCCGAGAGTATACGGGGTGAGCTTGTTCCACACATTCACCACTCTGTGAGAGAAGAATGAAGGGCGGACACCCTTGTTTGCTCCTGGTTTGTGCATCATCATATGGTGCCCTCTCAGTTGGTGCATCTTCATCGGCTGAAAAAACGTACTAGCCAGTACATCAGTAAGACCAACTAGGATCTTGAAAGCTTCTACCAAGTCTCCACGAAACCTTCTTCGTTCAAGGGAAAATAAGTTGAGTTTTTAACCTGCCCGTATAGTCGAAGGGTTTCATGCCCCGTATCAACCTAATAGCTAAACTTTCAACACTTTCAAGGTATTGTTCATCTTTTTGTAGGCTTGGACTACAGGCCTGGATACAATATTTCAAATGCGGCCTAACAGGCATTTTGTACAGCAGAATCAGTACTTCCGGCTCTCTAGATGAGGTGGTTCTCACGAGCTGGAAAAGCGAGCCTCTTGCTTCCTTCGCCGCTAAAGCGCACTGCGCCGTGGGTTTAAATTCACTCGGGATCAGAACCACAAGATCTCTAATTTCAGTGACTTGCTTCAGCGTGCTTGGGTTACCTGAATTAGGAAGCTGTCGTTCAGTAGATGTGGCACCATCTTTAATCAGGTTGAGGGGTAAATCCAATTTTGCTGACCAGTCGGTTAGCTTTACTAAGTCAGATTGGACATGATTCGATTTGGATTTCTGACAATTTTCAAATCTTCAGCAAACGTATAATGCGGAGATGATAGGGATTTAGTCAGGTCATGTACGTAAACTATAAACAGTAGAGGTCCCAGTACTCACCCTTGTGGCACTCCGCTAAATACAGGTTACACATGTGAGCTGGATTCGCTGACAGTGACCTTGAACACCCTGTTACAGAGCAAATCCGTTATCCATTGAATAATAGTCGACGCTATCCGGTAATGCTCCAGTTTCAGCAGTAGCAATCGATGATTTACCGAGTCCATTGCCTTACTGAAGTCTGGATCACATACTTCCAAAGGTTCGCCTCGATCCAAGCTTTGTGTAATTTCATCCAGAAAGCATAACAGGTTGGAGAGACAAGACCATTTCTTAACGAATCCGTGTTGGTTCGCATCTAACAGCTTGTTCTCGGTTAGGTGCTTGGTGATTTTGTTTCTAATATCAGTTTTGCACATTTTCAGTAGAATGCAAGTGAGACTCACTGGTCGATAGTTACCAGTTGCCTCTTTGTTACCGCTCTTGTGCAAAGCTGTGACGTCTGGTTCACGCCAATACTGGACCACTCTACTTTCGTTGATAGATTGGTTGAGCAGATTGGTTACTGCAACGGCTAATACACTAGCTAGCGGACGGATGATAGCCGCGTGAATGCCATCTGGTCCGGTGGCTTTATGAGTGTTCAACTTCCGCAGAATGTTCTCTATCGTGTGAGGTGTGATTTCATTGTAAGTCATTTCTGCGATCGGCACAGAAGGTATGTCTAGGGTAGGCTTGCGACATTGGACTACGGTAGACACATACGACTAAGATGGTCTGTGTGCTTGACTTCACCACACGTTCTATTAGTTGAGTGTTCGGTGTACTGGGGGAGAAGCCCTGCAGCTGCATATATCTTTCGGCAATTAAAAGTACGACCCCTCCTCCATGCCTCCCGTCTGCCCTATCTTGTCTGTAATTCCTATATCCTTTCGGATAGAGTCCCTCGTACTGCGTATCCATTTTGAGCCAGGATTTTGTTATGGCAATCACGTCGTAACCACCAGCTACGGCGAGTAATTCACCACATCCGTTGTTTATGTTGCAGGCGTTTGTGTGACGGGCTTTCACACGCTGGGGCTCCAACCGATCAGGTCTTCTATATTAGGATCAGGAGACCTCGGGAACTATACCCGAGGACGGATTCCATTTTCGCCGACGACGGATTGCACACTTGTGATGCTGTATTAGGAACCCAAAAATACGCGGGAGGTATCTGTGTACTCGCGCGGGACTCGTTTGTAATAGGAGAAAGAGCCAACTGAAGGCAACGATCGGTGTCCCGTGTCTTCGGCCTGTGCAGGGAACGGACGTCTTTCGGAGAAGCAGGACTTAGCGCGTCTGGGACGATTTCAAATTTGTCATTTGATTTAGTCTTTATGTCCAGTGATCTTGCGAGCAGCTCATTTCGATGAAAAGGGTGTGCGATTTCCAAAATTACCAGTCGTTTTTCCCGTGATACGTTCGTCACCTGGTTTCATCTTCCCACTCGTAACACCCTACCTATTCCGATATCTCCTGATAATCCCCCATACGAAATATAGTTGACAGATGATGTCATAGCGCAAATGTTCATTGTTTGCTACCTTTTAAGTACAGTTCAGGAATACCATATATTACGACGTTCCTCCTTCTGCTGATAGCTGCCTCGTAACTGTTCTTCAAGTGCGCCAGCCTCGTACTGTTCACTTTCATCATAGCCAGCTGGGAACTTTGTTTTCCAACAAGCGTCAGCAATGTAGCTGCAGTTGGTGTTATGGAGAAAGAATCAGTATCTACGTCTGTAGACTCAGACGCAGATAGGAGGAATGTATTCCACCTCCCGTCCGTGCCCTTGAGCTGAGATCTGGTCAGTCGAGTATTTCGAAAAGAGCGCGTGGACTCCACGGTGCACGTTTTCGATCTTTGTTCCCATAATCTTCGCTTACAAGCATCAAAAACTGTGCACCGGATGAATGACTGCTATTGATGGAAAAGCTCGTTACGGCTTGTATAGGCGAGTAACTGATAGTCGAAACTGGTGACTTAGCACCCATTTCAACTAACGCAGGCACTTCTTTTAACTTGCTTGCCTTACATTTAGGCGTGATTTCTACTTCTTGTGTTAGGTGGGGCAAGCTTTGGTCAGGAACGCCGTTGTCGGACGCGGTGGCTGCACTAACAGTGAGCACCGAATTATTAGTGGTGCCCAATGATCTACTAAGCAACCGCCCAGATTATCTACAGTTATCGCAATTTAGTTGGATACAGTCTAGATTGTCCGCACTCATCACTCGGTAAAACTTCAAAGAGACGCCAAGGCAAGAAGTGCGAAACCAAACGTCACAACCGAAATATTGAAGAGCGTGGTCTTTCGCGCGAACCACCTTAGAACACAAACTACACGCAGACCGCTTCGACATTTATGCAAGATATACACCGAAGCTGATGGGAAAAGAAAATAACGCAAGATACACTCAACACTAGGTGGGTAGTGGTGGGGCCCGCCTAACGCAGTTAAAAACGTCAATTTCAGAAATTCAGAACAACGCGAGACTGCCTAACTAAGCCGAGAAACGTGAAGAACTGAATAATAAACTCAATGGAATGCTGCAACCGAACTAAATTATACCACAGTAGTTGAGAAGGAAAAGAAAATCCCAGCACACTATTTGAAAATAAATATGGCACGAGACAACCTGAGTCGGATTCAAACTTCCCTCTTTAGCAGCCTTCAGATTCGCCGGCGGAAACCGACGCGGTCCAGCGGTAGTAGGACGGCCTGTAGCGTTGCCGGATTTCACGAGGGGAATGTTTGTCCGGTGAGGAGTTGAGTGCGTAGACAAGTGGTTTGTGGTCTGTCAGAACAGTGAAAACTCGACCTTCTAACAAGTGCCGGAAATGCCGAATCGACAGGTATATCGCGAGTAGTTCTCTACCAAAAGTACTATAATTAGCTTGTGCAGGGGATAGCTTTTGAGAGAAAAACGAGAGCGTTTGTAATTCCTCGTTAACAAGCTGTTGGAGAACTCCTCCCACTGCGTTTGCTGAAGCATCGGTTGAGAGAAACAATCGAATGTTAGGGTCGGTATTAAAATGAATCAAGGCAATGGTTTCGCTAAGTGCTTTTTTGCCAATGTTAAATGCATGTAGCGCTTGGGCATTGAAAACAACGCCTTTCTTTGATCCACGTAGGAGGTCTGTCAAGGGTTGTAAGATATGTGAACAGTGTGGTATGAAACGACGATAGTAGTTGATCATACCGATGAAACGTTGGAGTTTTTTAATTGAATCGGGAAGGGGGAAATCTTGTAACGCTTTGATTTTTGTGTCAAGCGGTCGGATGCCCTTGGAATCGATTATATGTCCTAAAAATTCCAGTGAATCAACACCGAGGACACACTTTGAAAGGTTAATAATGATTCCAAATTGGACGAGACGTTCGAATAATAAGCGGAGGTGTTGTTCATATTCACAATGATCTCGACTAGCAATCAACACATCATCAAGATAAACATAAACAAAATCAAAACCACGGGTAACTTGGTCCATAAAACGTTGAAAAGTTTGGGCAGCGTTACGTAAACCAAATTGCATTCTGAGAAACTCAAAAAGACCAAACGGGGTTGTGATTGCCGTTTTTGGAATATCCTCAGGGGCTACGGGAATATGATGATAAGCGCGCACTAAGTCAATTTTGGAAGACGGTTTTGGTATCGAGAGTAAGAGAAAAGTCATGGATATGGGGAATTGGATAACGATCGGGGGTTGTGACGCTGTTCAGTGCACGGAAATCGTCGCACGGACGCCAGTCACCGGATGTTTTAGGAACCATGTGCAATGGGGCTGACCAACAACTGTTTGACGGCCGGATAATACCTAGCTCCAACATGTGGTCAAATTCAGCTTTAGCAGCCTTCAGCTTTGCGGGTGGAAGTCGACGCGGTCGAGCGGTAGTAGGACGGCCTGTAGCGTTGCTGTGGTGAACTACTTCGTGTTTAACTCTTAGGGGGCAGTACGAAGGAATTGCAAGCTTTGGGAAACTTTGGAACAACGCAGAAAATCGTGGTGCAGTCTCGGGTATGAGGGAGCGCAGACCTATGGAATTACTCTTGGCCCGTGTGCCATGAACCGTTAGCACCGTTGTGCGATCCAGAAGATTCTTTTGTTGCACATCAACGCTAGGTCAGAAAAGTGACGGGAAATCAGCACCGATAATGGCACTGTGAACTTCTGCAATGACAAAAATCCAACGAAATTGACGTCGCAATCCTAGATCCAGCGTAAGTGAGCGCGTGCCGTATGTTGCTATTCGACTTCCGTTAGCAGCTTGCAGTGCGGGCGAATTTAGTGAGGAAATTTTTTCCGCTCGCCGTGGAATCACACTCACTTCGGCTCCGGTATCGATGAGAAATCTGATACCAGTAGACTTATCTGCTATGAAAAATGAGCGACATGTTGGAATTAAGCCAGCGACAGTCGTCGCCGTTACTGACTGGCCAGTGCGTTTCCTGAAGAGGTAAATTTGAAAGAGTATGGCTGGTTACACTTCCTTGCACGCTGACCAAAGTTCTCGTGGTACCAACAAATCGATGTATTCCTGTTCGGTGTATGTGAACGCTGGCGGTTGAATGGACGCACACTATATGATGACCGACTCCGACGAGAAATATGATTCATCATCTGCTGCACCTGCATTGTGAGTGCACTTATTTGTGCGGTGAGTGCGTCATTTGGTTGCTGAGGCGGGGTGGGAAAGGTGATAGGAACCAGTTGGGAAGATGGGTTAGCTTCCAGCATCTTATCCGTAGTGTCAGTTAATTCCATAATGGGAACGGTGGAATTGAACGATACCAGTATTTCGCGGGTAGACGGAGGCAGGTGGTTCAACCAGAATCGTCCAATTTTCGGGGTCCAAGCAGCTGTTTGACGTGTCGGAGTAGTTGCGACGGTTTATAATATACATTGGAAAACAGCTGGTCTAACTTCTGCTCTGACAGCCCAATTCTATTTATCAAGGCTTCTTTTAGGGTGTCGTATGAGCATTTAGAAGGTATTTCATTAATAAGATCACAAACTTCCTCAGCAA
>JTDE01004938.1:24973-51539 GCA_014338405.1 Paragonimus skrjabini miyazakii
CGTTGGCTGGACGATTAAGCAAGTCATGAGGTAGGGCTGAGCCCACCGTTGTTGCCTCCGCCTCAAGCGGCAAACAACTAGAGATCTTTCTACTACCCGTCAAGGTATCCGATCAGGAAAGTTGCGTTGGATTATTTTTGACTATTTTGCTCGGAGTGAGGCAGGACCCGGGAAAGAGATACGGATAGCTATTGACGTGCTTACGATCCTAGACCGCACACATCGAAATAACCAACTAGCTGATTACAGACTAATTTAGTGTGGCCTTGTCACGATTCATGGGACACAGATGTAGACCGCAGGCAATTTGTTACCTTCAGTGGTACGAATCTTGTGGCTGCTGACAAAGAGCTTGGAGGCTGGGTTCACAACTTAGGTAGCGAGTCCATCAATGACCAGTTCCAACGAAACAAAATTCATTGGCACTTCGATCTACCGTATGCTGCTAGCCGTAGTCTAGTACGGGAGCGGTGGATTCGCTATCAGACGTACTTTGCGTGCCGTGTGCCGAGAGCGAGGAGCCGACGACGAGATCCTCCTGTCTACGTTGGTTGAAGGGGAGCGTATCTTAAACAACCGACCAATGGTTGACGTTGCGGCAGGCGGCCGTTACAATGTTTCTTTAACCCGAACGATGTATTTCTAAAGAGCAATGGAGTGTCGACTCTAGAAGCGAACCTGACAGACAGGTACAACAACAGGCAGAGAAAAGCAGACCACATAGCAAAACGTCGGAGTAGGTGGTTCAGACAGTATGTCGCACCACTGCAAATCACTCGAAGGGGGTTGAAAAGGCAACGGACTTTCCAGCTGTATGATATCGTGCTCTGCCAATCTATTTATTAACAATACAAGTGAACAGATATTCAGTGTTCCGTGGTAGGTCGACGGGTAGGTGCAGGCAGGGTCTTTCTGAGTCCCGCTCCAGGATACTTCGGAGAACTTTGTGATGTTATACCTGTTGGTAGCGAGAAATCAGTGGTCAGATACGGGAGTCCTCTGCCTTCCACTGTGCGACGTTAGTATGGGTGAAGTCCCTCCGTAGAAACCGTGTGGACCCTCGGCTTGCGGAATCGTAATGAGGACTGCCGATTCGCTTGCGACTTCAGCCAAAATAAGGGCTTCAGGGTTCTTCTGCTATGATCAGGCGAACTTTTGATGAAGACGGGAAAATCAGAAACGCTTGCGGACGCTAGAGAAAGTGGTTCGGGAATAGAACAAGATGGGAGACCTAGATAGCTAGGGAAGAGATCGAGTTACATATCGCCACTTTAGACGTGTGACAGCCAAATCACAAACCATGCATGCGCATATATATATGAACACGTGGTTTCTGGCATCAGCTTCGGATTAACCTGTCACAGTGACCAAAGCCAAAGGATGCCTGCAGGTTGCGATCACCCCAGGTAATTTGCACTGCACTACTTGTGGTTCCACACACACACACACACGCACACACACCATGTATTCAGCGTAAACCCGAAGAAGTGAAACCGAGAGATATGTGAGTTTGGGCCTTTGTGGTTCAGCCGACCAGTGCTGCTTAGGCAACCGAAAGGCTAGCGATTCGGCGATTCAGCGATTTATTCACGGGTTCGAGGCAGATGCCAAAATACCGGATTCAGTCGACTTTCCTTACTATATGTCAAGCGGGTGTCTGTCGGTCTGAACGGCTATCGTTGAAAACAAACCGTAGCACCGTTCTTGGGGATTACGGTACGTATCAAGAACATAACACGATTACTCGCATAACGATGTTTCAAGTGGATGAAAGTCAAGCAGCTTTTAAAAAGATCTCTAGGGGCGCTGCTAGCTGCCACAGAAAGGGGGCTGTTCTAGTAGTTAATGACTCTGTGTGGAGAGAATTGCTACCTGAAGAAGATGCAAGAATGGAGCCTGAAAAACTCTTTGTTGTGTCCTTGCCTGCAGACTTTATTCGCTACGACAAAGAACCGTTCAGTGAGACCTACTATAAGACGTGTGGGGGAATTAAAACACCGCGGAGTCGCCCAACTTCAGGTGGATACAAACCAAGAGTTTCAAGTCAAGACTTGTACGCGAAATTTCTTAAGCCCTTGACAATTCAGCAACCGCGCGCCGGACACGCTCAACAGGCAGTATGTCTTTTTAGGCCGGTATACACAACCTCATGATCATACTTGAGGAACGATCCTGTATAAAACCCGAAAGGCGTTCGAAACGCTTTCTTGTTCTCTCTGAGCAAGTGCGTTCAACCATCTTAGAAGCGGGAAATTCCTTTTTGTCTCAATCCCATGATGATATGCGAAGGATAAGGTAGACGACAGACAAGTGACCAAGTCTTCCTTCGGGTCGATTTTCGTGATATCCATTGTGTTGGAAGCACTACAAATCACGAACATGGCCAGAATTATCACTGAGTGATGTGTTCGAACTTGTTGTCATTTGATGAAAGACTTCAGTCGTCCGATCAGCGCCTAATCGCAAGGTCAGCCTGTAGTGCATCCGGATGAGTAACATTCTATATTTTTAAGTAATCGGTATACAGAAGGGCGTTGCTGGGAATATTGTCCGGAAGGGCGTTGAGGCCAGCAAGAAACATAAAAGACCAACACCCGCAGACATCAGAGAGAGAGGCGAAGGGTCGGATCCAGCTTCAACTTTAAAAGTTCTATTTTCAACAAAAGAGGCATTCCAGCGATGAACCTCTCCTCGACTACCACGGGATTCTAGTTTATATCTGAAAGGACTGTGTAGTACACGATCAATAGCCTTGGTGAAGTCATATAAAATAGCATTTGGTATGAAACCATTGTCTTTGGCCTCCGTCAGACTATCCATCAAAGTAAGCATATCTGCTATGCGTGACGAGCAGGGAAGAAGCCATGCTGGATGGAAGAAAAAAGATCGTTTGATAAGAAGCGCCCGTGGACGGCGCCCTTTACTAAGCGCTCCATTATCTTACACAAAATGCTAGTAAGGATGATTGACCAATAGCTAGCCGGTGGGTACCGGTAAACCACTTTGGAGATGGGTATGACCATGGCTTCTTTCAAATCACACTGGAGGAAATTTCAGTCTGAAGTGTCTGTTTAAACAGCTTATAAAGGGGTTCCGCCAAATAAGCAGTTGCTCCTTTGAGAATCCTGATATGGATCTTATCAGGACCCATCATACTGTAGAACTAGCCTTGTATAAAAGGTATTCGACGTCTTCCATGGAAAACTACGTGATAACGAGCGGCTGCAGGAAGTTCTGCAGTGGTAGGTTAAGATGCCAGTTCGGTAATGCAACTTTGTAGACCACCGAACAGTACTCCCTACATTGCTCCACCACAACTAGGGGATCCGACTAAGTCTTTATGTCGTGTGAAGAAGTCCCGACGTCGAACCAAAGGAATTCCCCGTCGCGTCAGCAATCGCGCGCTGAACATGCGCAGTAGAAAGTGTCTTTTCTCAGCATGGTAAACGCGGCTTGATCAACGTAGTCATATAGCAGTCTTACATAAATCATCAAAGCATTTGGGACACTTTCTTGTCTAGGCAGTAGAATGATTCATTCATCATCCCAGCGGTGATAAGCCATTTTTATCGAGAATGGACCTTGCCAGATTAATACAAAATCAGTCATTTTACACCCCTCTCCTAACTACTCTGGGATTCCACGAACGTAAGTACTCCGTTCTCTCTTGTGCTTTATTCACACCAACGACCGTCTGCACAACGGTTTCAGCTTCACTTTCAATCGCATTGGCGACCTAAAAGTCTGGAACACTAGCGATCTCAATGCGCGGCAAAATGGGCCCAATAGAAGCAAGCGTTGATCAGAAGATGGAAGTTTGCCCTCGAAATGACAACAAATGCAGACGCGTCACTTGGTAATCAGGCTGCCGATTGCTTCTTGGTTTACAGTACGCTCAGCACAACTGACATCACAAAGTCAATGTGAAGAAAGATCTGTAATCTCGAATATCGCCTGACATATCTTTCACATATAATCACAACCTGGGTTCACCACCTCCGGGATGATAAAACGGACCAAACTATTGCCTAGAAAGTAGTGTTTCAAATACTTTAGTGGTTTGTATAAGACTGTTGTAGATTGAGACTGCAGCGCCTTGTATGATCACTGTTGAAAAGTGGTTCTATGTTCTGTTATCTACCTTGAATAAACTACATTAATCATCTCTGTTTTTCTTTCAGATACTACTACCATCTCCCTTACTGTTATTCAGTCTCAGTCTTGTAAAATTCTATTTGCCAAAATTAGACATTTCTCTTCAGTATATCTCCTTTAGTAACCTAAAATTTCTATCCTTCATCGATCCATGGACAGTTCTTTCGCCCTGATCTAATCAATCACCATTCGCTTGAATGTGCTCACTTCCGTTCTAACGTCCTTCATTACTGAGCGGTGCCTGGTTGTCCATTTTGTTGTACTGGCACATTCTTTGTTCAGTCTTTGAAGATTTTTTGCGTTCGAGGTGATTGACCTATAATGTCAACGGTTCATAGTTATATTTTGTAATTCATTTTTGTACGTTTTTATATATACCGTCTTGTTAACTTCATCTGTACACTTGTTCAAAAGCATAATCCTCATATTTTTCTTCGGCAACAAGAATAGACGGGAGTTACCGCACCTTGTCTCTGTATTCCTCATTTGTGGATTTTTGGGCTGGCGAAGAAATTGTACGGCGAAATATTTTAGCTCCGCGTATCAGCTGATCTATCGATGTTCAACGTTCGTCATCCCACTCCGCGGCGGGAATTATCTATCGATCGAACCTATCCTCCGGCGCTATTCCTCTCCTGGGTGGTGGCCTATTCAATTCAATGGACTTTGACTCATCAGCGAGTCGTTCCATGTTTTGTTGATAGGTCTTTCTTTTTATTTGTACGCATACCTTTTTCACCTATCCATTACCGTTGTAACTCTTCTTTGGTGTTACCATATTTTGGTCATTTTTATAATTCGCGTGATTAGGTCACTGCGAACCTAACTTCATTGTATAGTTACTCAATTAGTACCGTTTCGTGCCGTCGGGTCAGTTCGGGAAAGCCAACCTAGCTCAAACTCAAAAGCCCACTAAGTTTCGGACTTCATTTTCCAAACTCTTCCTCGCACTCCATCTTCTCTTCGTTTGAAAAATCAAACAAGGAAGTAGCTTTTAAGTGCATGTACACGAACTGTCTTAGGTCATTCAGCAGATTACCGGAAACTAGATGGTTAGTTCATAACATCCAACCACACATGTTTGCTTTTGCGGGGACTTGGCATACAAGTGATATCAGTGACAGTTAATTGTGTCCCCGGGTTCTCAGTTTACCAAACTGACTCCGCTCGAAGGAGAATGAGGGGCTCTGCAATTATCCTCAGCCATGACTCCTGACACCCACGGTTATCGGTGAGTTTCAGCACCCCCTCTAAATACGACGCTCTGTGACGTCAACTAACAGTCTGCAGTCAAAACTCACTCTTGGTGGGGCTATCCGTCGTCCTGCTTCATTCAATGCTTTCCATGATGATGGTCTTCTCATATCCTAGAAAACTTCTTAGGACTATTATGTTTGATTCATCTATTCGTTACGGGCGACTTCAATGCACCCAAGAAAAACTGGGCATCAACTTTTCACCAGGACTGTGAGAGCAGGTTCTCGACTTCCATATCAATATTGACACGCAAGACAGCGCGGATATATCATGGGGCATCGTCCTGGTCAGATTTTTTCTATGCTTGACCTAGCCACCACTAATGAGAGCCACCTAATAAAATGATCGAGCCGCCATTTGGACGCAATGACCATTTTCTGCTTGTATTTGCCCCTTTCTGTTAGTGGTGACAATAACCAGTTGGTAAGTTCAATCAGACCAGTCTAATCAGACTAGTTGGAAAGTCTAATCAGACTGATTTTAACGGCCTGAGAAACCATCTAAGATCACTTCTTGATTATGATTTCCTGAAATGGAACCACCATGCATTTCAAAGCGCAAATGTAGCGACCTCCTAGAACAGCCTGATTTTTGTTGGTATTTTCTTATACAATTTGACACCTCCTGATGTGACATGTTTGTTCAGCCCAATTGTATGCCTTATTTTTGCTAGTGTAGAAATTCTTCACTTTACCGTTTCGCGCGCTACACGCAGGACGCTTGCTGGTTGTATATTTTATTGCTTCTCGGTCGTGACAATATATAGAGTACTGCGCTGTTTGTTGTCTTCTGAATTATTGCCATTGGGTAACTCATGGAATCTGAAGTGAGACTTTGTGGGAGAGTCCCCACATACTAGTGAGCCCGACAATAAAATTTTCGCCGAAATTTGGTCCGCTATTTTTCTTCCCATGATCAGGCGTATTTTATCCGCGTTTCTTCGTCTCACGTCGTTTGGTGAGTCAGTTCCTTGGTGTAAATTTTTTAAACCACATTTTATTATTTTTATTGACCGTATCTCAATCCTTGGTTATATAGTGGGTCTGACTAATTTTTCACATTTATTCGCCTACCTATACTCTATATTTCTCGTTTTTGTGTATCACATGCTCTCGAGCGTTTACCATATCCGGAGAAGATACGAGGCCCTTAGCCTCGCATACTGTAGGCGCAGTTACACTAACAGTTCCTCCATTCTTGAAGATGGATCCCCTACTCTGGTTTGTCTACCTTGAAGCCGAGTTCGTCAATAACCGAATTTCGTCTGACCAGGCGAAGTTCAGTCAGCCAGTGTCCGGGCTTCCGAAGGAAGTCACCATACAACTGCGTGACGTCCTCCTCACTCAACCCGCGGAACATCGCAATGATACCCTAAAGGAGGCCGTGATCAAGCGGGTAACCCCTTCGGAAAAGACCCGCCTACAGCAGCTTTTTCAGCGGATTACAACTGGGTGACAAACGCTCGTCTACGTTGCTCCGTGAAATGCAGAAACTTCTCGGTGGCACTCACATGGATGAGTCACTATTGTGAAAGCTATGGATGCAGAGGCTGCCGGAGACAGCCCAAGCTATTGTGTCTGTAGCCCGCTCACAACCGCTATCAGAGGCTGCTGAAATTGCCGACGAGGTGGTCGAGCGCTCCCAACCGTTTCTGCACGATTACCATAATCCCAGGGTAAGTGCTATTCCTACAACCTCAGCGATGAAACAGCCTGTAGGTTCTCACTTAACCGAACTTGCAGAGGTCAAGGCCCTATGAGCAGAAGTGGCTGCCTTACGCAGAGACTTAGGCAATATGACTAACAGCCCTTCCAGAAGGCGATCCCCACGGCATCGGCGTACAAGTAGGTCGCCCCGTCGACGCAACTCACAGCCTCGTGAAGGCTTCTGCTGGTACCATGAACGATTTGGTACTAAAGCCACTAGATGTACAACTCTCTGTTGGTTTCCCTCACCGCTCCAGGGAAACCGGGTCGGCGACGCGCAATGGCGACGGGCGTCGCCGGCGCATCCACCTCTGGTCGCCTCATGTTTGTTCAGGATCTCTCCACAGGGACCGCATTCCTGGTGGACACAGAGGCGCAGGTTAGCGTAGTCCAACAAACCTTTTCCGAGGCGACACAGTCAGGAGCTCCTCATCTCTGTGCCGTCAATGGCACCGTTATCCGGACTTTTGGTCAACGTTCGCTAACATTGGACTTAGGTCTCCGACGAAACTTTCGTTGAATTTTCGTTGTCGCTGCTGTTCCGTTTGCCATTATCGGTATCGATTTCCTCCGGCATTTCGACCTTCTAGTCGATACGCGACCCCGGAAACTAATAGATGCCGTTACTCACCTCAGTATTAACGGCAATCGCACGACCATCGCAGCCATCAGTCCTATTTACGCAACACCGGCTGCATCACCGTCGTTTGCGGAACTTTTTCAACAGTTCCCCCAACTAGTCCGGGTGTCGAACGCCGTGCCCGCTGTGGCATCCAATGTCACACACCACATAAGAACCAAAGACCCGCCCGTATCGGCTAGACCTTGCAGTTTGGCCCCTGAAAAACTTAAAGTCGCTAGGGCAGAGTTCGAACACATGCTCGAGCTCGGGATCATTCGCCCTTCCGATAGTTCTTGGGCCTCACCGTTGCACCTGGTTCCCAAGAAATCAGGAGCCTGGCGTCCTTGCGGTGACTACCGCGGTCTTAGCAGAGTGACAGTCCCTGATAAGTATTCTATTCTACACATGCAGGATCTTATGACCTGCCTTGCGGGCAAAAATATCTTCAGCAAAATCGATTTTGTCCGTGCTTATCATCAAATTTCAGTGGCGGCTGAAGACATACCAAAGACCGCTGTGATAACTCCAATTGGTCTATTCGAGTTTTGCGAATGCCATTTGGATTGACCAATGCCGCCCAGACTTTTCAATGCTTCATGCACGAAGTCACCCGCGGTCTGGACTTTGTCTATCCTTACCTCGACGATATCTTGGTTGCTAGCTCTTCTAAAGAGGAACACCCTTCGCATCTGCGTAGTCTGTTTGAACGACTGACTAGCTATGGTATTACAGTCAACCCAACGAAATTTGAGCTAGGCAAGCCGACCATAGGGTTTCTAAGCCACCGAATTTCAGCCGACGGAATTGCTGCCCTTCCTTCCAAAATTCAGGCTATCCATCATTATCCTGAGTCTTCTTCTTTCAAGCAGCTTCGTAGGTTCTGTAACCCGGTAAATTATTATCGTCGATTCATCCCTCGTCGCGCGCATATAGTGCAACCGATGACCGACTTCCTCCGTGGAGGCGATCGTAAACTGTCACTTACTGATTCAGCGTGTACAGCCTTTAGAGAGCTTAAAGAAGCTATAACGAAAGTAGCCCTGCTTGCTCATCCAAACCCTAGTGTTCATTTGTCGGCTGTAGCCGACGTTTCCGATACATCTGTTGGCGCCGTGCTACAACAGTACGTTGGAAGCAGTTGACAAACCCTCGCATTCTTCTCGAAACGGTTGCAACCCACCGATACTCGATACAGCACTATTGGGCGCGAACTGCTAGCCATCTATCTTGCTATACGCTATTTTCGGCATTCTGTTGAAGGTCGACGGTTCACGGTTTATACCGACCATAAGCCACAGGTGTAATCTTTGAACTCATCGTCCGACATGTATTCCCCAGGGAAATCGGGCACCTGGATTATATCTCCCAGTGTACGACAGATATACGGCACGTCTCAGGTATCCTCAATCCTGTCGCTGATGCTCTCTCACAGGCATCCCAGGTGAGTAAGTCTACGCCTATTTCTCTTGATTTGGCCGCCATGGCCGCTGAGCAAACAGGCGACCTCGAGATAGACCAAATACGCTAACGTAGCCCTCTCAAAATACAGCCTGTTTCATTAACTTCCTCTGAGGGTACCATCTTCTGCGATGTTTCACAAACCGTACCTAGGCCTGTAGTGCCCTTATCGTTTCGTCCTGCAGTGTTCAACGCACTGCATAACTTATAGCACCCTGGCATTCGTGCCTCAGTGAAGCTTATCATCGAGCGCTTTGTATGGCCTAAAGTGAATCACGACGTCCAAAATTGGGTTCGTTGCCGTTTGGAATGCTGACGTCCTAAGGTTCATAGGCATACCAAGAATCCCATCGGTATCTTCCCGGCACCTGACGCACGTCTTCATCATGTGCACGTCTATCTCGTTGGACCGCTACTGCCCTCCAACAGTCTTACCTTCATCCTGGCTTGTGTCAGCTGTTTTATTAGGTGACCGGAAGCAATCCCACTTCCAGATTGCTCTTCCGAAACGGTGGCTCGCGCCTTTTTGTAACGTTGGGTAGCCCAATTTGGTTGTCCTGCTGCGGTGACTACAGATCGTGGTTCCCATTTCGAGGGATCTTTCGCAGATCTCCTTAATACCCTCGGGTGCAAGCATATACGCACTACTGCCAATCATCCAGAATCCAACGGGATGGTGGAACGTTTTCATCGTCAGTTGAAAGCAGCCCTCAGCGCGCAGTCAAACCCTTCCTGGCAAGAGGCTTTACCGCTTGTTCTTCTTGGGTTGCGGAACACCGTCATGATTGGCATGAAGGCCACACCGGCTCAACTTGTCTATGGTTGCACCCAACGATTGCCCAACGAACTAGTGTCTCCTTCGGCAACCAAAACTGTCGATTATGGAAGGTATGTAGCACACCTGGCGAATCACATGCGGCGGTTACGTCCAGTGCAACCACGAGAGCGTTCGTCACTCGTGCATGTGCACGAGAAGCGTTCTCCCTGCTCTCACGTCTTCATACGCGCAGACGGCTCACGCAAGCCTCTGCAACCGCCGTATACCGGCCCCTTCCACGTGTTACAAAGAGGGGAAAAGTCTTTCACCATCGAGCGTGACTGAAAACGCGAGGTCGTCTCAATTTATCGAATTAAACCCGCGTTCATCAAAGATGATGAGCCCAGTGTCACCTGCACCTCCGTCGTCTCATTCTGAACTTACGTCAAACAGACATGATTGCAGTTTCGTACCTTTCCCCGTACTGCATGACCGACACGGTAGACGCGTACGAAAGCCTGTAAGGTTTGCTGAATACGTTAGCGTTTTCTACATATAATAGGCTCGTTTATTATAACTGCTTGGTTACCATTATTTAATGTCATTTTTTGTCGGCATACACTAACACGTTCTCTCCGAGTTTTTTAAGCGTGATCTCAGCGCAACCGACTTGCAATATTACTCAAGAGTTTTTACATCTCCAACGGACTATTGATGCTGACCGTTCCCTTAACACGTTTTAGATCACTTGGACTTGGTGCAATGGAGAGACAACTCCTGAAGACTCATCCAGCCGGATAAGTTGTGGCTTCAGTGGTAGGAGGGAGTAAAAAAATGATCGACAAGTCAATTATCTTCCAGATGTGTTGCAGTTATTTTTGTTCCAGTGACATGACATTGTTTGGCCACAAAGGGTTTGCAAAGGGTGTTCTTAAGCTTCAGTACCGACGGGGTAAACGTCCGCAGTATTACTGACAGCCACCAGGGATTTTTGCGGTTGGTATAAACACTGGTCAACAGCCATCGGGTCCGCTCATACTTACCATGCCCTTAGACTTGTGACAGGTAGAATTTAACATTAAAATACAAGCAAAGGTGCTAGGAGACAATGTTCAGAATCTTTATTAATTCGGTCCCTACCGAGTGAGTTAGGAATCAGCGGACAATTGACAAACTGTTCCTCAACTTATAACACACAAAAATGATATACGTAATATAATATGCTAGGATTCATTATCACACGTTCAAAAGTCTGATTTATCCAGAGAATGAAGTCGTTAACCAGGTCCGGTTGACATGGATCATAAACAACGTCTGAGTATGCAGAAGGCGTTCACATTAGTAGCTTCTCGTTTTGAAGGACTTTTACCATGAACAAGATGTAGAACAAACACATGCGGAAACTGATGAGAAACTTGTATTTGAAGCTTTTGCGGTACATGTTAATTATCATCTTTGATTCTGTTGGTTGTCGTGTTTATTGAAATGTTCTTCTGCACCGCCACAAATAATTGATGTTCTATACACCAAGCAGTGACTGGCCGAAAAATATACATCCCAGTAATCGGCAGGTAGCTTGAGTCAATCTGCTTCCGCATAGTATATTGTGTGAACGCCACGCGACCTCAATCTAGTTGGAAACAATGTAGTAGAGTGAACAGAACTAACTTCTGAAGATTCCGGGCGATATAGTGGAGCTTAATACCCTTTGTTGTGCCGTTCTATATACGCTGATGGTGCAAACAGCTATAACATAATGTCATTCTCAACAATTTCTAGGAGTAACGTTTCGTCGCCCAGTATCTACCTGAACTCCTGCAAACAGGGGAGAATAACATAAATATCGTATAGACGAAAAAGCTGACAACGTTGTCACACATGTTTCATTATCAAATATGTTGGTATTGTTGTTGGAATACAATGTCAACATCGTAAGGTCGCATATTTCCATTTCGACGATATTTTCAAAACGCCGCAAGATTGTGCACTCAGTTTGTGAAACGACGTAGTTCATCTCGAAAATGGCAATGAACGCATTTATAATACTTGATAAAACGGGTTAAAGTCAATAGTGGGTTGTTTTGGCGAAAAAGTGGGAATATTTTTCGTTACCAAATCGGTACTTCTGGTACTTAATCGATGTGTACCTATTCCATAAGTACCGCTTCCAATTTCCAATTGATATTCTCAGGTACGTTGCCTGAGATTTCGGTGGTAACATTTCCAATTATATTCAAATACAGTGATTTCCGCCAAACTGATCAAAACCCGTTTGGAACGACCTTCAATACTAGTCACTTTGAAAGCCATTATTGCCGAATTTTCTATTCCCGCAGGTTCTTAGAATGATATTTTCTTGTACTAGTTTCGTTTGTTTACTGCCTTCCTGCCCGCAACGATTTCAAATTTCTCATGAAATATTAAAATGCATATTACAGGACAAATATATAGAGTTCATCGCGTATAATGACATGGTCGCAATAAGTAAAATCAGCTGCACCCAAAAATTGTCCATATTCACACTTTTATTGAAAGAAATTGTCGACACTATTTTCGATAAAAGCCTAATGTTGGCTTTTCTAATTGATTTTACGTTCTAAAAAAGATTCCATCGGAATTTTCGTGGTGGAATACATATTCCCATGTTTTGGAAACGTTCAATTTCGCGTTGTTTTGAAGAGTTAACTGAATATGTAATTTTCGACCACGTTGCGTTTGCATTGCATTGTACAGGGAAGATCACAGTATTTTCTAATGAAAGCTATGCCGCCACGTTTGTTGGTCAGTTATTCATCTGAACTATATGCTTATCCTGGTTCCCTTATAGTATTTCCGATTGAGAACAGTGTACGTTATCACGGGGTTGTTTCTACCTACGTTATGGTGTAAACATGGAATACTCGTCCCACTCTATCATTAACAACATGCGTGTCGTTTTGTTTATCGCTTATTGACTATGCTTGACTGTAGCTTGTCACGTGTACGCGAGTCGAAGCTCATCTATCTGACAGATAATGACCGACTTTGATGCTCGTTATTTATCCAAGGACAACATTGATTCCCACTCCTACAGTTTCAGCTACAACCCTCATGGACGCTTGTGATTCCCATGACTATTGGTCTATGTTTTTGTCGGCTGCAGAATTCACGGACGGCTGCCAGTATATTATATCATTTTTCGGCCAGGAGATCATCATAACTTATTCCCAACGGTCTAAATACATGTGTATTCTGATTTCTCCCGTGTTCTTCTTATCAACGTTGATCATAGCTTGAGTCAACTGGACGGAGCAGCTGTTGGTGTGAATGCATACTACACACTTAGGCGTTGATCGTAGCTCAAGTTAACTGCACGGAGCAGTTATTGGCGTGAACGCATACTGCATGCTTGGGCGTTGATCATAACTTAAGTCAAGTGGACGGAGCAGCTGTTGGTGTGAACGCATTTTGCACGGTTAGGCGCTGATCATATCTTAATAGATAATTCAGAGCACTTTCGTGTGAGACGAGATGATCAGCAGTTAGCCAATCCCGATTTCATGATTGTGCTTCTGCCGAATAGTCTTCTGAAGATGTCACTGGAACTGCCGTTCGTCAACTGAATTTCGTCTGTTTCTTGGGCAGACCACCATGAACGCTGTGAATATCATGCTGTTCTTGAACGCCCAGCGTATCAATATTTTGAATGCTTCCTCTAGCGTAAAACGGGTACTTCCGAATATGGAATATTTTCGGACGGAATATTGTCGCTTGCACGGTTCACATTTCGCCGATAGTCGTTTGCACTCCTCGTGACCTAAATCAAGTTCAGAAAAATGCATAGCTGTTAAAGGTAATTACCTTCCGACGGAATCCATAGCATCACATTAAGGTGTTGAGCGCACCGCAGTTACTACGACAGCCACATTATTGCACACACGTCCACATGCCCCCTTTAAGGTCCCGGTGTGTCATCTAAGAGTTCTACGGCTGTCAGACCACGGGTCACTTATGTGGCCTGATGTCAATGACATTTGAACGCCGGGTGAGTACACTACCCTAGGAAGGTATATTGTTCAGCGTGTTTGTACTTCATATTTAGAATACGGAGTCGCAGCCATGTTGCTAAGGGTGTGTATGATGATGGGGCTGTCGTAGTAATTGCAGCGGGTTCAACTTCTGAACGTGGTGCTATGGATTCCGTCGAAAGGTAATTCTTTTAACTGTTCTGCATTTTTCAGAATTCAATTTAGGTCACGAGGTCTGCAAACCAAGAGGTTGTTTTGAAGCTGATCAACGCAAGCCGGTGGAAGATTGCGCAGTCATAATACTCGATACCAATTGAGTGCCAACCTCACCAACAGGGACGATGTAATCCATATACGTCATCCAGTTGTCGTAAACAATGGACAAGGCCTAAGAATGTAGCATGCGTTCACATTATTAGCTGCCCCGTCCAGTTGACTTAAACTATGCCAAACTGTACTCCATGTTCAGACACTTATAACTGCTCCGTCCAGTTGTCCTACCTTTCGAGTTATGCCAAGCACATAGGTGGACGAGTTAAGTCACTGGGGACAAAAACTTGGGGATAGAACCTTGAAATATGTATGCGATAATTTTGGATAAACGTACGTACTACCTTCGCTGTTTTTCAGCACAGAATGTAGCCTTCGGTTTTCACATGTTATAGGTGTCCTCCCGAATGACTGAAACCGTATATCAAATGAACTCTTCATCATCATGTCGTTTATCACATCTGATGTCCAAGAAATCTGTGTACGAATATGCGAAGGAACTTAAATTCTTCAGTTATATCAACAGGATAATCGTTCCAAGTGATGTTGGTTCGCGCTTTTTTCGGCCCCTGTGCAAGCGGTACACTGTCAGCGGGCCGGCCTAAGTGGACATCCGTTGTGGGTGGTGTGCGCGACTTGTGTCCCTTAATCACTGGGGAAGTGCGAACAGCAATTAAAGTAGAGGGAGCTGACAAAAATAAGGATTCGAAAAGTGCACTTGCCAGGCGACTGAGGTTGAAGCTGTTTGCCACAGAATGGACACTCCTTTATTTCTGGCATATGGATACGTTTGGAGTAAAAAATCAGCTGATCGGCATCACACCAATAGCTGTCCATCTGTACGGGGTCACCACAGTGTCCAAACGGCGACCCTGATTTAGGCTTCCTCACCCACCTCGGTTGCATACCACTTGCAGCTGAGCCTATGTGTAAGTCGTATAAAGGTAGGCCAGTCTTTGTACGTTCCACTATCTTACTGGCAAAAGCAATGATGCTGTTAAAGCAAGTCATCGCTGTGCGGTTGTTGTAGTCATGCAGTTTTTCAAGTACATGATGCAGGGCTTTATAGGTACGGTTGAAGTTGGCTGCAGCAAACGGCCGAAAATGTGAACCTGTCAACCGTCAAACTGGCAAGTTTTACTCTGCCAGCCACTGTTCATGAATGGGGACGTAACCTTCGTAATGGGAAAGGAAAGCTATAAAAGATCTTGCCATGGTGGTAGAAATGTTTCCGAAATACCGACAGAATGTGTATACATGGCAGCCACACTGTACGGTAAAAAGTACATTCACATGTGCCCTCTACGCTATCCACGACGAAAGCGTCACCATCTTGTTGCACACGAATCTGCCATGTTCAAGGTGATTACTAAAGAACCGCTTTCCTTGCACCCAGATATTAATAATAATAATAATAATACATTTCTTGGCGCATTTGTGAGAAACACGCTCGGATGCGCGCGATCGTGACAGATAATTGCATACGATACAAACAACAAATGGATATATAACAAAACAAACACGAAATCTGTTGACCGAAGAAGACGCAATCAGATGGGAAATAGTCGCAGGTTACAACGTTCGATTCACAAATAATGAAAAAGATAGTTCGTCTGTTCCACGGATTCAGTCCAAAAAATGAGATGTTACATTAATTTACCTTTTACAAGGTTAGGTGAAGAGGACGTTCCAAATATTTCAAGGTCATGCCGGGAAATACGTGCAAATGCATATTCGAAGGATTTCACCGTTATTTGAAGTAACTTCATTCGGAAAAATGTTGAAATATTTCAGTTTTGTCGAAGGAGGCCGAAAAGTTTCAAAATCGGGTGAAGAGTTGAGCAAACTCCAGCGCGGGACCTCGATGATTGCTGGAAAACGTCAAAAAGTTGAACATTTCGTTAATCGCTCGGTCAGTATAGGGTTTTGAGCGCCTACTCATTGCGAAAATTTTCCTTGCATTACGGATGCTCGTGGAAATAAGAAATAGAGCACAATGTCATGTGTTAAATGGGAAAATGTGGAGTAATCACATTTAGTATGAAGATTAATGTGAATGTTATGTTTTTTGACAAAAACTTTACGCGATATCAATATTTTTGTGTTTTTCCAATAAAGTACACAATATTCGGAAATAATTGATATGGCATTCTGCGATAATGGGGTAATCAGCGGAAACTTCTAAACTGATTATCATGTGATAATCAAAACTCTCTCCGAGGTTTTGACGTCAGTTTGCTTTACAGGGTCAATTTTCAAGCTAGTATCTATATATTATAGCCCACAATAGTTACTAATCGTTAATGAGCAGGGTTTCGAGGCAGGGGGACAACGCATGATGTGAATTGGGGTTATACTTAGATTATATAAGGTAGACGAGGGAGTATTTTTTCAGTTTTCTGTGGAGAGTTTTTGTACGCTGGCCAAGTTAACCGTCAATACTGGCTACCATTAATTATAGTCTGAGTGATTACCAAGGTGAACAGGTTCCCTTCTAGCACAATTATGGTAATTTAGGGTAAATCCCTAGTTCGGTCTAATGGACCAATCCGGAGACCATTTAGGGATTTGTTCGGTATTTGGGACGCGTTCCCAGAGCCTTCCATAACGAGAGTAACGCACTAGTTATCTGATTAGTCCATTTCCGACTCTTTAATTTTTCCCTAAATTAACCCGAAACGAGCGAACTTTTCCCAGAAAACCTTAAACTGTCGAATATTCTTCTAAATTAACCCGAAACGACCGAAATTTTCCCTACATTAACCCTAAACGACCGAATTTGTCCCCAAATTAATCATAAACGATCGATTTTTCCCATCAATTAACCCGAAACGACGGAACTTTTCCCTAAGTAAACCATAAACTGCGTACTTAACCCGCATGCTACCCCGATACGACATAATACACTCGGAACAACGTACACATTTCATCTTGTAAGTCCTACCCAAACGTCGTCATTTGTTCTCACACTGATACAATGGGTAAAAAGAAAACCCATCGAACACGAATTAAGAAAGTATATTGCAGTTAATGAATTACACAAATTGGTTTTTCTCACATACATCTCATCCTTCTGTCTGTGATTCCGTCCCCTGTGGAGAAAAAGAACAATGAACACGTGAAAACATGACAGACCCACAGGTGACACGCACTGTCACAAGGTATGAATCATAAATATCCAAATCACGTCACTCCTTCAAAATGCGTAGAAGCCGTGTCACCTGCAATTCAGGAATGTTGCTTGAAATCACCCAGTCTCGAAGGCGGTCAACAACGCCAGCGTCAGGAAAATCAGCATCTCGATCTTGCAGACCAATTCCTGATGAGTCTTCCGGTACATCTAAAATCGATCATTCAATGATTAGTTGAATTAATATTACCTCCTGCGAGCGACTGTAATGCACGTTCACGTTCAGACACCGCGGTGGGTGGAGAATTTTGGCCAACGTCCGCATCCTCCAAGGACTCCTGTACATGACGATGTAATTCGGTAAGTGAACGGTGACTATTTCAGTAAATGGTGGACCGACTAGCGAACATTTCAGAAACCAACTGAAGGTTCAATTAATACAGCAATGTCTTTTACCTCAGCGTTATCATCGTGGTGATCAGACATATTGACAACTCTGGCAAACCTTAATCAGTGTGCATAGCCAACAATTTGAACACAGTGCGCATGAGTAATTGAACTGGTTAGACTTCGTCTGAACAACAACCACTTTATACGTACAACAATCAATTCCTCAATTTTGCAGCAATTCCTTTGTGTCACATGCTTCAAGTATTACAGTAATGAAGATTATGTTACCGCCGAGAATATTGTATACATTTTCCACAACAATCACGTTATTGGCCCAAAAATTCATCCTTAATATTTCCAAATCAACCCTAAATTACCCCTAAATAGTTCCCTAATTGGTGCTAGCAGGGTTATTACAAATGGGCAAATATAATGTGGAAAAGTATATATGTGAGATATAAGGTTGGATATGCATTTCATAGCACGCTACAGTTATGAATAATGGATAATGGGGAAAAGTTGAGGCAAGGGAGACAACGCACGATGTGACTTGGGGGTATAATTGGTTTATATGGTAAACGAGGGAGTATTTTTTCCCACAGTTTTCTGTGGAGAGTTTTGTATGCCGGCCAAGTTAACCGTCAGTATTGGCTACCATTAATTATAGTCTGAGTGATTACCAAGGTGAACAGGTTATTGCGAATAGGCATATATATAAAATGTGGAAAAGTATATATGTGAGATATAATCCTTTTTTCTTTTTGTTTTAAGTACAACTCTATATCAGTGGCGCACGTGAGCAAAATGATGTGGTTTCGTGAGTGCGTGATGAATCAAATGCGAGATGTGGTGTGAGTAAACAGTGGATTCACAGTAAACAGTTTGAGGCAAGCTGTCTCAAATAGGACCTTGATAGTGAAGACGGGTACTTGCGTTTATTCTGTTGACGGCTAAACGTTATCTGAACCACATCCAAATAGGTCATCAGAAGATACACAAATTTGAAGGTTGACATTATGTTTGATGATGTTAGGATGCTGTCCAGGCCTTTTTTAAAATGCTGAATGCTGTTACTGACTCTGACTTCATTCGGAAGTCTATTCCAAATATAAGAATATTTTACAATAAAAAGTTGGCTCGTATCTTTTTGCGAGCTAACAGGGTTGGCAAAGTAGAACCCTCATTTCTTAGACCATATGAGGAGCTGTGTTCAAAATGAACGGCGAACGCTGTGGTGATGGCGTCCGTGTGTAACAGCTTATGCAGCTTATACAGAAGTGTAAGATTCAACTTTAGCCTTGGTAACCAAAGTGGATCAATAGCAAGTGTTTGACAACGTTCCCCATAGGTGAGTGAGGATGAATATCCTATTAAGCTTTTGGTAAATGATCGTTGAAGATTTTCTGAAACGATCCCATCGGATTTGCCTAGGTGGCAGTAAATGAAGGTGCAATACTCAAGTTGAGGTCGATCGCACATTTTGTGAACAGCCAGCCTCGCATAAGGTAGACGGAATGTCATTTTGATACAGCCTATATTTCTTTTTGTTTTCGCTAACTGAAAGCAAACTTAAAATAATTGAAAATCCCCGCAGAAATCATTGAGAAAAATTTTGGTTTCAGAAAACAGAACTGTTCTCGATCAATTCTCATCTTCGGCCGGTGCAATTATTTATCAAATCAAGAAACTGTAAGGAAAATTATTGATCAAAAATAGTACGAGGGTAAAGCGATTGGGTAAAACACGAACACGACTTCGTTGTGGTTATGATCACAAGGCAGGTAGGTTTTAGGAAGTCAGTGCTAGTTGGAGCGAGTTGGGGGGACGGGATCAAATTGTCGCGTGCGTTGACTGCAGGTGTTTGGCCAAGGTAATCCCAGGGTGTGAACGAACAGTTTTTGAACACACAAATTCGGCTGACGTATTCGGATGAAATGATTAAAACCACCAATTATTATCGACGATATGTAGATGATGTTTTCTGCGAAGTGGACAGGACGGAAGATTTACAGAACTGTTTGACCGTTTTTAACAATGCGCATAAGAACATCGTGTTCACGTTGGAACAGGAAACTGATGATCACATGCCATTTCTGGACGTTTCACTAACACGCAGATCAGATGGATCGTTACAGCGAAGTGTATGTAGAAAGAAGACCTGAAGTGGGCAATATCTACATTTCCACAGCTACGTACCGATTGGTCTGAAACGGGGTCTTGTACGTTGTTTGACCGATAGAGCATTAAGAATCTGTACGGAAGATACGATAGAACTGGAATTAAGCATGTTACAGGATATCCTTTCCAGCAACGCCTATTCTGAGAAATTTATTATCAGAAACATGCAAGAGAGACCTACGCAAGCTCCAGTATACACAGCCGATAAGAAAAAGATCTGTTACTTTGCTGTTCAAAGGGGACGCAGCAGCCGAGCTGATAACGCGCCAACTAACTGACGCTATCGGAAGTACCCATTATGCTGCAAGTCCTATCGTAATGTTCCACTCAAAACGGACGGTGCCACTTATTCCGAAAGTTAGTATGCCTGACAATACTGCCCCACTTTTGATTTATTCATTTGCCTGTTCCTGTGGTTCAGCATACATTGGTCGCACCACTAGGCGTTTATCCGAAAGAATTCGTGAACACTGCCCGGCGTGGCTTTGCTCCGGAACAACAAAGAACATTAACTCATCCATTCTGGCCCACCTAGTTGACTGTGACCGACACACAGACACAGATTAGGCGTTTCGCATCGTCTTTCGTGCCCCGGCCGCCGCGTCACGAAAGATCAAGTGGCGCATCCTGTCTATAGCCGAGGCGGTCGCAATCCGATTAAGTCAGCCGGATTTGTGTGTTCAAAAACTGTTCGTTCACACCCTGGGATTACCTTGGCCAAACACCTGCAGTCAACGCGCGCGACAATTTGATCCCGTCCCCCCAACTCGCTCCAATTAGCACTGACTTCCTAAAACCTACCTGCCTTGTGATCATAACCACAACGAAGTCGTGTTTGTGTTTCACCCAATCGCTTTACCCTCGTTTCTTGATTTGATAAATAATTGCACCGGCCGAAGATGAGAATTTATCGGGAACAGTTCTGTTTTCTGAAACCAAAATTGTTCTCAATGAAAGCATACTTGTTCAGAGAAACTGAAGGAGTTTGAATGCCATATTCCTAGATCTTGAACCGTCTATTGAGACAGACTTTGTGGGTATTCGACAACTATGAGTGATAATGTCCGACTTGTTTGCTGAGAACGTCATGAGGCATGTTGTTTCAGAAGGGGTTCGTGGAGTCCGTCTCTTCAGATGTTCTTGGACAAGGTGAATGCAACTGTGGTCATTCCCTGGAGAATGTTCTCCATGTACCAGCCAACATCCACAACCTCACGACGGTCGCACCCATAGGTCGTTTGTATTTCGTACTCTCGCAACAGCCACTCACTGTGGATCCATATTTTCTGAATGGCGACGGCTAGGAGATCTCTTGCGTGCGTTCTCTTCTTCAACTGTCCGTTTGCGTTCTCCAGTCTATTGTTCGTTCGATTGCCAAAGTGGACAACATCGCTTTGCACATGGATGGCCTACTTCGGCTTGATGTACAGCCAATTATACAACAATTAATTCAGAAGTTTTCTATCCTTTCGGCCGACGATATACAAATCACGTTTGAAATTACGGTAAACAGTGTAAGAGTGCAACTTACTCTTCCTCATTGTCTATCGTAGCCATTCAGTGGAAAAGAAAACGACTGCGAAAAGAGTTTGTCTTTTAACAAACATGACGGACGAATTTTGCCTACTTACATGCTTACGCACGGCATCACGTACATAATAATAATATATATTTCTCAGCGCATTTGTGAGAAACACGCTCGGATGCGCGCGATCGTGACAGATAATTACATGCGGTACAAGCAACAAATGGATATATAACAAAACAAACATGAAATCTGTTACCGAATAAGACGTAATCAGATGGAAAATAATCACAGTTTACAACGTTCGATTTACACATAAGGAAAGAAGGTAGTTCGTCTGTTTCACAGATCCAGTCCAAAAGGAGAGCTGTTACATTAATTTACATTTCACAAGTTTAGGTAAGGATTGCGTTTCAAATATGAATGTAACACATGAATATAACACAATACGATGTCCCAGTCGAACATCACATGGGCTGCCCTCATTTGCGCAGCCATCTTATCCGTGACAAATGTTTTCACCACAATGTGATCGCCCACCATTTCAAGAAAACTTTCGAAACGTCTACATAATGAAGCATACTTCTCACTAAGTACGTACCTGCCCATCACGGATGGGCTGTGTCCCGTACCATCTGTAACGAGGAACTGATATAACTTCCAACTTCCAAAGTATGAAGAAATATGCAATGGCATACTTGTGCTTGTTTGTCCCGTGAGTGGCATCCGCATACACCACATGTGGGAAACGTTGGAATAGTTCAGTCTGCGTTGGCTGGGCGAAACAGATATGCGTATATCTGTTATCTTCATCCCTCAGTGCGCAACACACCTATAGCTCTAATCACCGACAGCACCCCGTCAGGTTTCTCTAACTTTGTGTGACCAACCTTACGTAACAACCTCACTTGGCATTGCAGGCTTTAACTCGCGGCGGTTGTTTCCAACGTCAGCAGTTGTTATAAACTTCCCGTAAACGTCCGCTACATACTGCTTAATGTCGGCAGTTGGTGTGTCGTACTGGAACAGACTCCTGCACTTGTTCAAGTCACCGACGATGAGTCCACGATTCGTAAGATGAGTATCATAAAGCAGACGATTGAGAGGGTGGTTGTGCTCCAACTTGGAAGAGCTCACAACCAGACACGCATCTCGCCAGACCACATGAAATCGTGATCTGCAACGCGTGTCGCGAGGAGTAATTCGTTAAAATTAATAATATTTATAATAATAATAAAAATAATGGTATATTTCTCAACGCATCTGTGAGAAACACGCTCAGAAAAGCGTGACCAGTATACACATGGTAACGTGAAACGCATACCGTACTCAAAATTGTTAATTGTACAATACACCAATTATGGAAATAAAGTTACAAAACGGACATAATAATAGAGGAAAATGTTAGTTTATGAAGATGCATTCAGCTCATTTGCTTCTTAAAAGATAGTTCTCAAAATGTTTGATGTTCGACAAAAAATGCTGAGTAGTTGCATCAATTCTTGCTTCACAAGGTCAACGTTGGCCTTATGTTCAAGGTCGTGCCAGAAAAAATATTTTTCCAGATGGAGAAACTGAACAGTCAAAGAATTTCCCCATTATTTGATGTGGACGGTTCCGAAAATTTATGTAGAAATTTTTGTAAAGATGAAGGATGATAGAAGGGTCCTAAGTTTTGCGGAGAAATGGATGATTTTCTGGACTGGAGTACGTTATTTCCTCAAAATTGACGGATTTTCACCGACCTCGCGGATTGTCCAACCATTACTGGATTTTGATTGTCCGAACGTTATGGAATGTTGTCTCGCGTTAGAATTTTTCGTGGAATCGAGAATGAAAAGCAAAATTACGTGATAAACAGGAGAACGTGAAATGATCATGTGAAGTATGACGAACGATGGAACCCAATACTATCTGACCAAATCTTTTATACAAAATTTATAATTTTGTATTAGTTAATAAAATGTATATCTCTAACAAACAGTTGTTATCGAATAACGCGAAAAATGATCGATTCACGGTTTTATCCAGTATACGAATATAGCCGAATTCCGATGTCGATTTAGTATATACGGGCGTTATGTGGAATAGAAAGGATGTTTTGCAACAAGGGAAGATTGTCAGATGGTCTGTTAGGATAGGAAGATGAACATATTTGTGTGTAATCATGTGAGGCGAACAGGCTAAGTTATATAAATATTTTCCGATATATATATTCTTTTTTTTAAAAAAGTTATATATGTATACTTCAAACAGTTTTAACGTTCACAGCTATTGCATAGTAGTCTATAACTATACACAACTGGTAATCATTAAGTATGGAGTAAGAGATTGGTTACTACGAACGGGGATGTGTATGATGTTACCATATGTTGGCTATAGTTTTGTTGTCTAGCTGCAAGTTTTGGACATAACTGTGTACAAGATCTATCCTGCCGGAAAAATAATAAGTTTAGAAATTGAGAGATGCTTCGAATGGTGACGTTGATAACTTCGATTAGTTCGAAGTGTATATGGCGTTGCATAATATGGTATAGGTTTACCCTCAGATGTTATTAGATGAGATCAGATGTTTAGATATAATTAGGTCCGTTTTCAAAGATATCGTCTTCAGGCAAGCAGAGTTTGAAAATAGACATGACATTCTTTAATGTCAGGAAAGTTTCTAAGCTTCGTTTGAATTGATTTATATTCTTACTGGCTCTAATTGCATGTGGGAGTTTGTTCCAAATGTAAGTATATTTCACTAGAAAAAAATTTGAACGCAGTTTTCTACGAGATTTAAGAGCCGTCAGGGTGAACTCTTTGTTCCTGATGTTGTATTTTGAGCTATGCTGAAGGTGAATCGCGAGTTTGACAGTAAATTTATTGCCATAAACTAGATTATACATGAGTGCAAGGTTCAGCTTGACACGTCGTACACCCCTGAGTACATTCCTACACCTTTGTACTTCGTACAGCGATAATAACTGCACGGTATTCAGGAAACCATGTCATCTTACCTTATAGTACTTCAAAGCAGTTTTTGACCTACGGCTCGTGCCATGAACGTAAATAACGCCCACCTCATCCACGTACCTCTGAATATACTCCTGAAACTGTGAGAAAGTGCAAAATTCGGGATTCTCAACCATCGCCTTGAAATTCGCAACATAATCCGTCTGCTACAACTAAAAAATAAGCAACTGAAAATGAAATAACAAACAAATGACAAACATGAAAGATTAAATTAAAAATAACCCCAGCATTCTGGTGTTACCAGTGCCACACGCAACCAGTCACGACAACCGCAGCTATACCGATTTTCGGAAAACGGTTACGACGGGTCGTTTTAAATTAATGGTCAGCTAAAACAAACATATATGAGTCCATGACGCAGATTCCAACGATTTGAATTTCTGCACCAGGTACCAACCTATTAAAACGATTTTTTCCAGAAAAATAATTTTCCCGAGCACGAGAGCTCAGAAGCTTACGATCTACGACTAGCATTTACGTATCATTACCGCTGCCAAGTTTCAATTGATAAATTGTAGGTACGTTGCCTGAAATTTCGGTTTTAACATTTCCGAGTATATTTAAATACAATGACTTTCTCCAAACTTATCATTTCCCATTTGGAACGACCTTCAAGTCTAATAACTGTGAAAGCCATTATTGTAATTTGCGACCGAAACCAGCAGGGCCGCACTAGTTGAAGTTTAATTGGTGACGGAGCGTGCTGCTGTGTTGTCGGCGCCGTTTTAGTTATCGTTTGAGTAAGTCGTGTGCATGGCTTACTGGGCCTTTGGCTCACGTACGAGTCTCGACTTAAAATTCTCGATATATACCCACTTGAATTTCGACGACTCCGCGGCGATTTAATTTTCACACACCTCCTCTTTAGAGTAAGCCTCGTTGATCAGTTTTTCAACGTAGCGAATAATGACGGTCGGCGAGGACATAACATGAAGCTTTTCAGGCTTCATCCTCGGACCTGTCTTAGACAGCGGCCTTTTTCCTACAGGGTTGCTAGCTTCTGGAAAAGTCTCTATGCTGAGGTTGTCATTAACGCTTCTAGCGACCGCTTTAAAGCATTACTTGATTCTCGTTTCCCAAAAATCCCTTTGTGCAGGTAATCTTAGTAGTTTTTCCATATTTACTGTAATTCCCAAGAGCAGTGCTGCACCCTGTTTTCACGGACTGCCTTCCAGAGCAACAGACGCCCGCTTGACATTGAACAAGAAAAACCGACTGGATCCGGGACCCTTGAGCCTCTGCCACGAACCCGTGTAACAATCGCTGAATCGCTGAAAAATGCTTGTTCTTGTTGTTTCCTTTTACAGGATTGTTGCCGGAACCCCCTACCTTGGAAGAACGCTGTCCCCTGGTGTCTCTACATTGCCCCAAAGTTGGTCCGTAAGTGTAACGGACAAACAGAGTAGAAACAACGGGCTTGCATGTTACATTATTGCCGAATTTTCTATTTCCCGCAAGTTCTTTGAATGATCTCTTCTTGTACTAGTTTCATGTGTTTACTGAGTTCCTGCCAGCACCGATTCCGAACAACGTGGAACCACACTTAGATTCTCCGAGTCTTATGTAAGCTTACGCCTGTAGCGTTTTGTGCAGCATTTCTTACTGCATAATTCTCAGTGTTTTTCACATTTTTCACCTTCTTCAAATTCACATGTACACTCGTTTAAATCATGTGAGCTAACTCAACGAACAAGACAAATCCTCTTCCAAGGTCGCGAGCCCTGTGTTCTCTCTCTGCGTTCGGTGTCGCCTGTGTACAGAATTTTGGGAAAGTTAACGGCTAACGGAGCCCGCATTTATTTCAGCACATTTGCAAACTCATCGGTATTCGGAATTATCTTCATTGTGACCTCTCAAGTTACCTGGGCATTATACGATAGATCGCATCGATTGAATACTTCAGTCCATGTGGTGGAACTCTAAACGACGCACCTTCACGAACTACTGTGAGTCAGTTGTATCCAGTTTTTATCGCTTTTTGATTTCGTGTTCACACTTGATACGTACATAGCGCTTACATCCACCACATGCCCCGCAAATAAACGGAAAATGTCACCGAGGAGTGGAAGGCAACTACATGGAATGGGTGGGTG
>JTDE01004940.1:2133-27610 GCA_014338405.1 Paragonimus skrjabini miyazakii
TTTTATGTAATCGACTGATGTGAATAAACGAAATGCTTGCATCTCGCAATGTATGTCTTCTTGCCGTCTTAATGAACTGGAGAAAGGGGACTCAATGTTTCAAACTACCGTGTTGACCAACCGCGGAAAACCGGAAAAATTATTCTACTGTAAAAACTAGCAGGAGATATCCCGATTGTAAACCAGGAAATTTTCCAAATCTGACACTCAAATTCGAATGAATTTAGATCATGCAGGTAAAGTTTTTTCGAGTAAACGTTCCAGCAGTTCTATCTCCCACGTTACATGTGTGATCGAGTGAATATGTTGGAACTAATATGGCAATTAATAGAAATGTCAGTGATCGCAAAAAGAATGGGGAAACAGTGACGATATCAATCAGTCGATAGTCTACTCCACGGAAGCTACCACGGTACTCAGTAGAGTATCAGCAAGTCAGATTGAACAGCTCATGTGAAAAATATTTATTTTTAGAAGCTAGACAAAGAACACTAAACACTGGCATTACATGACTAGTATTCTGGTTTCTCTACAGGTGTGTATGGCAAGCTGTCTAAACATGCACATCTCTAATCCACAACAAAAACTAAACACAAGACTCACAATTCTTTTGCTACAATGGCCTATCAACATAACTATCAATTACTACTGTACACGCTAGACAGAGTAGAGATGTCAGACTCTGGTCATCTTTACGTACTGTAAGAGGTGTTCGTTTCAGAATATAAGGATGATGTGGAGGTCATTTTTTCGCCAATCATGTGTCGGACCATCAAGTTTTACTCCAAGGTCGATGGTATTAACTCCTTTCATATGTTAGTTTTCATCCTTTCATGCTGTATATCAGTGTGCTGAACTCTTTTTTGGTAGATAACTTGCTATCCGGGTTCCACGCTGGTATTCAGTTTTACTAGTAAAAAATGTTTCATAGCCACACTTTTTAATACAAACTACGTTCGATTAAGTGAACTGAAATATGGCTTCCCTGACATAGACTATGGGGATCTGGAAAGTCGGTCTTGAAACACAAAGGATACAACTAACAATAGAATTATATTCCTATTCAGTTAAATGACAAGCATCATCTCCCATGAACGATGGTTGAAAACCTACCGTTAATGACAGGTTAGCCTGCAAATTGATCGAGTTAATTTGTCCTATAAATTAAAAAGTTTTGGGAACAAATCTACCACCAAAACGAACGCGGTTATAGTGTAAATAGTCGCTTCATCCTACCCGATCAAGCAGTGTGCGTGCTGCCAAGGGGGAGTGAGGTTGTGATATTGAAGATACTTGCCAGATAGCCGACTCTTTCGACCGATATTAAGTTGACTTTGTTCATCTATTTCCTTACTCAGTGTATTATTCAAAAACATCAGAAAATAAATGGCTTAATTTTTCAACGTAACCGGTATGGTTAGTTGCAAACTGTTCAATTAGTCCAGTAAATCTTTTGCCCTAAACTGGACACTTATGGATAGAAGACTGTTATCAACACATCGTTCATAGAGTATGTGGTTTTCTAGTCTGCTTGAAATTTGCAGTTTGGCTACTAGTTTGCAAGCTAAAGTGTCTCAAGTGCAGCACTGTCAAACTTAGTGTACTTTGTCTTCAGAAATAAAGTTCAAATTTAATATCATTCACTCTTGTTCTCAATCCTTGCATATCTACCAGCCAACCTCCGTCGAGAAAAAGCACTAGATCCCAATTTTCCTCTGGTTAGATCCTGTCAGTAGTGCACATGTGTACAAAGACCACACACTCATGGGTCAGTGGTTTCAACCACTGCGACGTTGACCTCACGACAAGCAGAACTGAATTATCCTATCGGAACGTTCAACCATTTTTACTTGTGAGTATATAACATAACGGCTGGTCAGATCAATGGAAGCCACAGTTGCTGTCTGTTAACTCCGATCGATGACCACGCGGTTATCACTTCCGAAACAGATCGATATCTCCGAATTCCTTAAACCTGCTGAACAGTGTTTTGTTTATTAAAGAATAGTGAAGGACTTGATTGATTTCAGACTGAATATCATTTATATTGGTTGGAAGCGCATACCATCAGCAACTGTAGATTACAAGATTCACTATCTAGGATTTCATCGTACTTTAATGTAACTTGATACAGAATGTCAAACAGTCGACGGTTTCAATTTAATAGGGCAACTTATCAATGTCGACCCGATTTCATTGAGGAGTTAAAGTATGTTATGTGTGCAGGATTGTTCTATGGTCCTGCCAATTGCAAGCAACTCTTTAGGATCATTTTCTAAAACATTTGGCCAATCTGTGCTACGGATAGCTGGCAGTGACTAGCATCGGCCGTAACGGAGCACTTGGCTACTGCATTTTATTGAGTCCTTACCTCTATATGATCTAACTTTCTATCCACCTGAGGCCTTTTGAACCATGCAAAGTAGTAGGCAGGTTAAACTACGCCCACATTTTAATACGCTCGACTGGCAGTTGTTTACTTATCAGGAAAAATTTTAGACATCGTATCAAGCATTGTATCCACTCAATTTTTGGAAAATTATTTAGCATGGCTACTACGCCAAATGTTAGCCGGTCTGTCAAGATTACTGACCGGTTGATGGTACATAAGGGAGTCGTGATAATGTCACAGTTCTTCCATTTTCCTTTCAATTAGAAACAATTCACTCCATTGTACAAAAAACTGCCTTATGATAGCGTCGAAACCTGATTAATTTCTAGCACGTTTCACGATAAAAGAAGGCTAGGGTAACCTATCTTCGAAATTGAGTAAATATGGCGCCATCGTTGATACACAGGTTGATATTCAGGTTGGTAACGTTGTTTCACGAAACATAACAAAATGAGCTTCAGTTTTGCTAGTAGAACCATCATATATCTCGAAAAGTTTTTGAACAAAATGAAGTTATTTGACGGTGGAACGTTGCATCAGATGTCTTGCGTGTACAATTATTGCAGTTTCTGTTCTGTACTAACCAAACAAACAGATGACTGCAGTAATGTTGCAAGTTATAAAGCTGGTTGAATTCTCGTCAGTACCTACAGCGTTCAGACTCAAATTCACATGTGCACGCCAGAAACGATAGACATTCATATACAGTGCTGTTTCTGCAGCGATCCCGACTCTTTATAAGGACCACTTTTCTATAGTGGCCAGTTTTATATGTTACTGCGATTTCCGCGAAAACAGGCTTGCACAGTCACCTGGCAAACCCTTACAACAACCGTTTGCTGAAGACTGACGAAAGTGGATGAAAGTTGTTCTTCTTCAGACAGTATCCCCTGAGTGACTGATTTCCGTCTTCTGTTATGGGCGATTGTACTGTTTACTTCTTTTGGTCATATTTCTGCTGCAATCGGGTCAAATAACTAATGGCACAAACAGAAGGAAAATTGTAGAGTATTTAAGATTTTTACTAGTAACTTAGTCAAAGTAAGCAACTTGCTTCGTAATAGAGTGTCTGTGCAAAACAATTATTCATCATACTGTTGCTTCGTAAGTTGCGTACCACGGGACACGTGATGCTATATCGTATCACCATTATAGGTAGTACTGTGAATCTGCAAACAAGGTAAAAACATACAAATCGATATTTCGTTTCAGGCTTTTGCTGATTGTATTATCACCGACAACTTCACCATCATGTGACATATATAATCTCTAGTTTCAAAACATCAATACTAGGCGACTGTCGGTAGGTTAACTTGATATAGCTAACCAGCAACCAATGATTTGAGCTCTGTGTGTGTAAAGATGATACGTCATGATGCGGAGAGTACTGGTGATAATTTGATATTTACGAAAGACTCAAGAATTATAATTTCATGGTTACGACTGATACAACCATGTGAAAATTAACTCATCTGACGAGAGATATGGTAACCTGGCAAACGGTAAATAGAATGATATCTTTTTGCCGGTGCTAAATAGTCGTTGTTAAGTGGGTTGGGTCAGTGAATAGGCAATCATAGTGTCCTGTGGATTGGATGATTAATCTTTTCCACTGCACTTGTAGCGTTTCCACGAGCTATTCTTGAACGTACAAATCGTGGTTGCGTAATTAAATCGCAGTTGTCTTGGTAATCGATAGAATAGAACGGTTTTTCCTTGAAGTGAGCTGAAAGGGACCGGTTAAATAATTCAAAACGCCTTATCCTTGCAAACTTCTCAGTCACATTTGAACACCCGGACCAAGACAGACAAGCTGGTGCTCATTATTTTTCCTGAGCTTAACGAAACTGGATTGCACTCACTACGCACCTGTTAGCGAGAGCAGCATGTGCTAAACTATAGCAGCACTCAAGCATCATAGTGAAGATGACAAGAAAAATTTTAGGTATATAAATTTTCAGATGTAGTAAAATCGCCCGTTTGTGTGAAACATCCCAAACCAACTCTGTAATGCATAAACAAGACTTAATTAAGTACAAATTCTGTCACCAGGCTATCATTGATAACGAAGTGAACAAGTGCATCACAAAAGACATCGGATTTGAAAGCGTTAAAATAGTCAAGGTTTTGAGCTTATGTGAGATGTTCACTGATATACTCAAAATGACCGTCAAAATGCTTCAACATATTAACGTTCAGCAAACCCAGATGCTATGGAATTGCGTATAAGTTATCAAAGCAAGAAATGAACTGCAACGAGGTGAACAGCACATTGCAGCTAAAAAAGAGAAGGAAGGGTCCATGTGGTTTGATGAATCAGTTGCGAAATCAAAGGGTAAAACAGACAGGTGTGCACATATTGCGTACTATGTTACAAAGTCATTGATTATTTACCACAACAAAAGCCATCTTATGTCATTAAGTTACAAAGTGTAAAGCTGTCAGAATAGATGCATATCTTAAATTTTACTGCATTATTTGTGTACTAAGTGGTTCTGATGTGTACGAGCCATTTTATGAGTAAATGACTAAGTAAACTGCAAACACAACCTATCGGACTACACAATATTCTGTTTTTAGTGTCTTTGACGATAAGTATAATCATACTGTACGAATTCTCACCGGGTGAATTCGATCAACGTCAGAAGTATTAGTGGATTTATCTTAGTTCCGCCAGCTTACACTTCCATAGAGTCTCTTTACACGTTGCTGTTTTATCTTTCCCAGCTCTTTCGTTCTGAACTTTCGCGTAGTATTCCTTGTGAAAATTCACTGCACGAAATTGTTCATCCTTATCCAGTGGATTGATTATGAGATACAAACCGTTACAGAGACAATGTTTTTCAACCACCAAAAGTTGGATGAATCATACTGACTGGGTTCATGCCTTTCACAGTTGGTTGCGTCACTTAGATTTACTCGTTTTAAACAATTTCACACAAACCCTTGGCCTGTTCGGTATGAACACAGCACGTCAGTCTGTCAGATATTATGATACGTCCCTCGTTAACCCAATCGGCTGATCATGTATTTCCATCCTCAAAGTTAATCATTGCCCCAAAGACGTGGTACTGTTTTTATTTTCAACCCATTTTGCACACTTCTATTCGATGATCAGCAAAGTTCTGGATGACAATAAAGCGCATACCAGTTTAACGGATGGAGATAAACTAACAGAAACAGTGTCAGGTGACATCTTTTTATCGAGTAAAATGTCAATACATTTCAAAATGTGCGTCCTGTGAACTTCCTACTGAAGTTTGGGTTGAACAGTGTAACATTTGAATTTCATTCCATTTTGAACGTGATGCAGTTGAACGACATATGGAACTATTTAAATTTTAATGTGGATTTGTTTTTTATATGAAATAACTTTTGTACACCATTTCAGTTGTAAACCAGGTGACTTTTTCAAGTATAGCATTACTAGTGGAAAGACTACTGACGGTGCAGATTAGGCATAGTCTAGCCTGTAATTTGCCGTTCTCGAAAAGTGGAATATTTAGAATGACCATGCTCTGATCAAATGCAAGATAATAATAGAATGCAAATTCCTTCATTTTGAAAAAGTCCATTACAATAGTTTGTACAAGATACCACCGGTCTTTGAACAACCATGCTTTGACATTGAAATTAGCGTATTGTTTCCAACAGGTTTATGTTGTTGTTGATTGTGAATGCATAAAGCTTCCCACTTACCATACTGTCTCGGTTGGTATAAAAGCTGGAGGCGTGGCTGACTGGCCCACGTCCCCGAACCATTAATCTGAAATTAGTGATCGATTTTATCTTTCACTGAAAATAACGAGGATATAGTGGACCTGAAAAAATCAGCTTTGAGTATCAGTTTGTTCCTCTGAAGTTTGCTTCCCATGTGATCCATGTTCGTCTCCAAGTGGGAGCAGTTGCCGTGCGGTATGTACAGATTGAATTCCACAGGTTTAAGAAGAAATAAAGCAATTCTGAAGGGAGTTTTAATACCCGTCTCTGTTGCCTTAAGATTAGAGTGAGTTCGGTAAAAAAGTCTTTGACAGTAGAATAACAGAATGGAGATTCATGAAGGACTTTTCTGGGGGGAAAAGAATGCACACGGTATTTTCAGCTTTACACATATTATACAGAAGAGCACAGACTCGTCATTTGTTGACAAGGTTTTATAAACTAACCAGCAATCCACTCTGACTACGTCGATCCAGTCTCAAAGTCACAGTGTGAGATTGTGTGCAAAAGACAACCAAGTTGAAGATGTCTGGATAAATTCTGTGTCAATCGGTAGTAAATCAGTTGAAGACATAACGCCTGGTTTTTTGAGGAATTAATCCGGTTTAATTCTGTTCAAATGTTCTGCCACATATCACGTATTTTTCACGACAGTTTTCAAATCTTCCACGGAAGAAATAACTTGAAAAATCTATATTTTTATAATTCAGTGTATAATCATGTCAATGAGGGAGATTTATACTAAAAAAGGCTTTGTGCCACTTCATATATAATTGGAAGTGTGTATACCTACCGCCACTACTCCTGTAACTCGACGCAGAGCATAGGACTAAATGCATCCAAACACTAAATTTGGTATATCTTTACCCTCCGCTATACCAAACACTAAACTTTCAGATACATTTTCATTCACGGTAAGCAGTAGGTGAGTCAAATGGTAGGGTTGAGGTGACTTCATCGGTTCTTTAATTAACCACTCTACCAGGTTGGATTAATTCAATGTAAAGAACAGTGATCCCATACCACATTGGCTGAGAGGAATTGCCATAAAAGTAAGCAGACCTGTTTGGCTGAACTAACCAATTCTTTGCGAACTTATATACAACAATCATAAACACAATTCATGCGATATGTTCCGGGTGAATACTCACCGTAATCTAAACACAATCGCACGTGTAACTGAGTTATATAAAGTATTTGTAAAATTGTAGAATTTGTTCTGTTCACATAAAACTGCCTCATGGTAGTTCTTTTTCAGGGTACGACTTGGTTACTAGTATTTGTAAGGTGCAGCATTTTCATCTATCATACCACGGAAAGCTTACAGAAACTGCCCAGGCTTGTATGACACAGGTGATTAATTGAAATCTCAAGCCGTCTGACTTTGACTACCTAGCTTGAAAATCCACAATCCACATTAAGTACACTGTACTTTTACGCACAGAACAATCGGGGATATACGATAGCTTCGACATCGTTTGCCTGTTGGGACAATTTACCATTCTATGATTGTTTTTGAAAGCATAGCAAAGTCATCAGCCAAATTGATATCACTCTGGAGTCGTAAATATCTCAGTGTCAATCCTTCGAAGACCTTTACACAGGGGCAAAATAGGTCATAAAATCCCTCAAGCTGTATGGGCAAGTTCCTAATGGCGAAGGTTACAAAACTGCCCAATTCTCGTTATCTGATTTTTGCATGTTCATTTAACATCTCCATGAAAATTGCAGCAGTTTGATTACTGGTGGCATTTGACTCTCATAGGAAGGAAAAAACGATAACCAAAGATTATTACTGAAGTGAACGTTGTGGAATTGTGTCATGAAAAGGTGACTAGTTTGTGAAGTGTCAAAGCGATGTTTTGGTCACAGTTCCAAATGCCGATCGTTAGTTCTGACGGTCTTCATTGTCACCATTCATGTAACGGTCAATAGGGAACACAAATGAGTTGATAAATCTTATCAAGCAATATTTGGTTGTCCTTACATTTGCAGTCCATGTATTGTGAACCGAGATTCATGTGTTTCTTTGTGTATTTGAAGTAATTTCTAGAATTCTGCGAACGTTACCGCGACAATTGAGGCTAAAGTTTAAACGTTCCAACAGACAATATGCAAAACTGTTTACTTTAGGAACTTGTACGCTACGCTTGTGTGTATTATATAAAAACGAAACTTACCTCAGACTCTAATAAACGCATTGGATAACCAGTGTGCATACTGTAAAAATGGTGAAGCAAAATTCACAAATGAAGTTAGCAGGTAGCAACACACTCTACTGATAGTTCACAAGTAAATAAATCCAAACGTTGTGATTTTTTCGCAGTAGATACCCGAACAGTTCGATTTTGCTGGCCAATCATATCAAAAATAAGCAATATACTGCGATGTAACAAACAAGAACATCATGCTCGCTGATGGTGGGCTAACGAATAACGTTTTCTGACTACTGCCTATATACTGCAATGTTTTGTTAATGGCTCGTCCATGGCTCGGTTTGACAGAAAAATAAAGAACATATGCCTTTTGGTAAAGAAGAAGCAAAAGCTCCTAAGTAACGTTGTAAGTAAAGTATACATGAGTAAGAGATGTCCAACAGTTCAACCACACCCGTCTGTGTTATGTATGGTGTTTACTACTGAGCATAACTTACCATTGTTCGTAATATTTCCATTGCAGTATTGCTCTATAAAGCCCGGCTGTTAGATGACAAGTTTTCACTTCTTGTTAGAGCGTGCCAGCAAGAGTTCTACGCGCCTCAACCTTAATTTTGCCTCACGTTCACGCTTTCATGAGGCAACAATGTTGACTAATGCACTATATTCACGCGCAAATGGCCCGCAAGTAACAATTATAGTTTGGTTAATAAGATGAAACTTTCTACAATGGCAGATCTTTGAAATGGTCGTTGTCACCATTCTATGCATGCGGCAGACTGGTGGTATTTCAGTTTGTTGGAATGAACCGTTAAATCTTCCCTATTGTCAGTGTACATAGATTACACAATGTGCCATTTAAGGAACAGGATCTAGCAGTTAGAAAACTTGAGCTCGAATGTACAGCAAACCTACTTGAAGTGGAAAAAAATCTTCGCAAGTTACAATGTTTGCCTCATTCCATTACGTGCTGTGTTTGATTCAATCCTCGCATAGCAACATCAAACAATTCTACAGCAGTGAGCATCTCAAGCGAGAAGCTTTAGTTTGAAAAACATTGCTAACGAGTGGTTGCAACGAAGCCCAATCTTTTATCGAGAAACGGTATCAATTTAGCGATTAGGTTCTCCTCGTAATACTATTAAAAGTGTCACCTAAGCATGGTTACACATCGTAAATGATGGCCAACGTTGAATCCATCCAGGAAACTTAAATACCTACAGTACAATCAACAAGCGGTTGATACCCTTCAAACAGTAATGCGTAAAGTACCAAGTTATAAATCCTCGTACGTTGTATGCCAGTTCACGCGTAGTTATGCTGGCAAGACCCATGCAGAAAGAAACCAGATATACGTCAGTGCAGTTAGGGAAGAAAGAAATAATGACACGGTTGACTGGAAAATCACAGTCGACAAGACATAATCCGAAAAAGTGTTGTGCACCCAGCTTATTCAGTATGTACGTTTGTCACTCAAGTAATTTGTCTGTTGTGTTTGTTTGAAACTTCTGCCAATTACTGGGTTCGTTTTGTTCAAGCAATACCAAACAATTATGTTAAATTTGCATCCGGTGGCGGGAATGATTTATTTCAGGTTGAAGTGACGGAATGAAATCGAGAGGTTGTTCCTACCAAGCTTTAGAGTTTACTCTAGCTGCATACAGTTTTACGCACATAAGTGATGTGGCATGTGAGCTATTACCATCCAGAGACTGATTTCTCGTGAATAGTAAGGCAGTAAAGAATGTCAGATGTATTATGTTCTGAAAGAAATGACAAGTTGGACAGTGTTCAAAAAAATGAAACATAACAGAATCCCGCCTAATAACTAGCCTACGACTTACTTGCCCCATAAAAACTGGGATTTAATTCACGTTACTCTCCTCCCATTACAACTCAGAAATCACGTTTGCAAGCAGAAACTATAAGACTACTATTTCATTACTCTGCAGTTGTAAAACAAGTGACAGGCCGCAATTGTATGTACTATACAGTATGCGCACCACTTAGCACACAAATATGCGAAGTGCGAGATCCCAGTGGTTATGAGTAATCAACCGAAATTCGTCGATGCGAACGTAACGATAGTAACCGTTCCTCATTATAGTTCGAGGTTTTAAACTAAACTATAATAAAGACAGACTGAGGATGAGATTGCGTACATCAGGTTTTCCCTCACACTGAGGTTTCTCCAGGGTTTCCACTGGAAGGTGAGAGAACACGCAAGGCCTCCATTAGGGGATTTATGGCAAAACTTCACCGAACTCCGAGAAGTAAGTCTGCCAAGCATGAGCGACTTTGAAACCTGATCAGCTCATAATTACGCACTTTTCTATCTCACTGCAATCATTGAAACTCCAGTCATGAGGATAAGTTAAGCATAGTACTGTTGAATGTTCTTAGTTTGTATGTTAGTGTTGTATTGGAAAAAACAAATGAACTGGATAGTGTAAATGATGACTTATCTCGAACTTCAGCAAGCTAGTAAAATATGCATATTTTGAGTAAATATTTTAGCCAAGATTTATGCGGAATTATTTTCCAGACAACGTCTATAGTGGTATACGTGTTCAACGTTGCGTCACGAATATATATACTTTAGACCAAAGATTTGTAATAATTTCGATTACGACGCGTGGCTGTAGGTTGCGCACAATTAACGTAAGTGCTATCTCTTCAAGTTGAAAATTACATATAATTGATCGTAGCTGTCGCATTTCCATAGACTTTCCAGTCGGCCCCTTTAGAGAAGAAGCACTAGACTGATCATTACTCACAGGCGTAAGTGGTTGAACGTTCACATATGATAATTTGGTCGTGCTTAATGTGAGGTCAATGGCGCAGTGATCAACAAGGTTGCCTTACGAAAGAGTGGCCGGAGTTCTAGTTCCGGCCCTGGCAAGGATATGCATTACTGACGAGCTCTAGTGAAAATGAAACTCGAATCTGGTGTTTCTGCTGTTCGAAAGGAGCCAACTGGAGAGTCTATGGAAATACGATAACTGTGGTCACCCGTGTGTGATGTTCAACTTGAAATTAACCGAATCCCCGACTACGCACCGGTAAGTGTTATCTATTACTCTACAGATTTCTAAGCTAGTTTATCAACGTGGAACTTAGCAATTCGAAAATTGAGGTTCGGCTATTGTTTACAGTTTTACTTTGTTTTACACTAAACGGTTCCTTAAGAACTTCTGCAAGACCATCACAAAGTAACTACGACTTGGGAAGCAACAGTTGTGATATTGTTCTAGGAATGGGAAACACGTTTGATAGATTTGTGCTATTTACCTCGAAAATCAAACGTCCGTCAATTTGCCATCTTCAGGACAGAATCGTTTTTTCATCCTAATCAGTTATTTCATGTATGAGCTGGAATAGTGTGCTCATCTTAACAACACTTAATTACTATCGTAGCTTGTTTCAGTTGAAGTATTTTTCAGAAAATGAAAATGTGGATTGACTTGCAGTTAATATTATCAGACGTGGACTAAACGGATAGCGTAGATAAAATTTGCCCAGAATATTCATTCACAATCTCAGATGGTTAGTTTATACTTCCATTCACTTCGATGATGTAATCACTATACGTAGGTGTCTAACTTAATCTTACAGGTTCTTTCACCTAGTTCCCTGTCTACCTGAACTTGAGGCACTGAATATTGAGATGGCTTTTCTCACAGAACCCATCCTTAACACAGCACGAATTTTCAGTGACCATAATTTCACTGCGTGCAACGGAATGATTATTATCGTAGGCAATCATTTATGTACCAGTTGTAGATGACGATGAGTGGCTTATCGTAGAGGCTGAAATCAAAACAATTTTTAAAAATGGAGAAATTTTTACTGACCTGGCCAGAACATTACTTTGACCACAAATTAGATGTTTCACTCTCTGATGACGACAACGGCAATTTTCTAATGCTGCTAGAGATTACGTGCCTTGAATCGACGCACTCCATGCGAGCCAACAGAGCTGGTAACGGGGAACCAGTGTCATAGGATACTAATCAGCATATGAAAAAGAGTGAACTTTAAAAATAGGAATAGATTGTGATGCCTGTTTTTGATGACTGGATTGTGAAACAGGATGTGCGCTATTCCACGTTGTACGGTGAAACAACCATAGTCCAAATCACCAAATAGAACTAGGTAAGTTACCCGTGAAAATGATGTCGTTTGGAGCGGGGAGTTCCTCTGTCATAACTTAGCTAATAAGTGTCTAAAAATTCTAATTGTTATTTATTCTGTAACTTAAGTTCGAAAATGAAACGCATCCAGTCTCGTCACAATACAGAAAAATCACTTTTGATCCATAAAAGCCAATTTACGAGTAACTCATTCAAGATTCTGTAGTAAAAGAGACCCATTTAGGCCAGTGAGAGATGTGACAATCAAGCTTATCGAAACTTTGATGAATCACCGTAAAGCATCAGTTAAAATCGTGCATTAGTAAATATTTCCCTCAATGCTCTTGTTAAGTATGCTTCCGTCGACTTATTTATTCAGTGCTTGAAAAATGTGGAGGTAAGATATTTTGATTTACAGATTCTAATGAGCAGTACCATTACGACTGTTTGATCTACCGTGGTGCTATACAAATACCTAGTTCTCAAAGCATACCATCAACAATGAACAGCGCAATCGAACGATGATGTGGTGAAGCAAATTTCACTCACAATCATTCAGTGATGTTGTTCTACTTCCGGAGTAACAGGAATTCTTCGGTTATTCTTGTTATTCTTTTGCATGATAGGAGTTAAACTGTAAACGTGGAGGCAACTACAGTCAGTTTCTAGTCAGAAAAAACCTGATCAAAATTTCGAGAAACTTAACCTGCAGTGATTTGGAAGAATGACGTTAACTATCTGATTTTATGAGCAGTAGCAAGTCTCCCCATGAATCTCAGAAAAACCCTAGGTTAAGCCTTTCTACAAACCGTTGGTTATCACCTGGTTCATGACAACGTTGAGCAACGTTTTGTTACTTAATCGACTTCACCCTGTCACTCACTTTATCCTGGATCGCCCTCGTAATCGAAGCTCATTTCTGTTCGATTTATTGTTTTTTCATCCAAGCTCTGTAGCTGTCATTTGCAACCTTCTTATAAAGATGACAAACCTATCAGTGTTTGTCATGAGTGCGTCAGACATGCAGCAACAACTTGTACTAGTTAAGCACTTTGTAGCCTCTAACCGATGGATGATTGAAAAACTTGCTTCGTTTAGCTTTTTGGTAATATCTAATTTTGAGTAGTAGGGGATTTTGATTTTCATATAGATTGAACATCACCCACAATTGATCGCAGCTGTCGCATTCCCATAGACTTTCCAGTCGGCCCCTTTCGAAAAGAAGCACTAGACTCGAGTTTCGCTCTCATTAGAGCTCGTCAGTAGTGCATATCATCGCCACTGCCGGGACTTGAACCACGGACACGCTGTTCATGAGGCAACCGTGTTTACCACTGCGCCATTGACCTCACATTAGGCACGACCGAATTATCATATGAGGACGCTCATCCACTTTCGCTTGTGAGTAATGGTCAGGTTGCCCGAGCGCCTCGAGAGGAGACACAGTTACTGTCTGTTAACTCCAATCGATGACCCCTCGACTAGGACTTCTCTCCAAGTTGAAATCACAGAAATCATTGACTTGTTGAGCGGTATTTGATTACTGATGAGTAGTAGGGGATTTTGATTTTCATATAGATTGAACATCACCCACAATTGATCGCAGCTGTCGCATTCCCATAGACACTACTGACGAGCTCTAATGAGAGCGAAACTCGAGTCTAGTGCTTCTTTTCGAAAGGGGCCGACTGGAAAGTCTATGGGACTGCGACAGCTGCGATCAATTGTTAATGATGTTCAATCTATATGAAAATCAAAATCCCCTACTACTCATCAGTAATCAAATACCGCTCAACAAGTCAATGATTTCTGTGATTTCAACTTGGAGAGAAGTCCTAGTCGAGGGGTCATCGATTGGAGTTAACAGACAGTAACTGTGTCTCCTCTCGAGGCGATCGGGCAACCTGACCATTACTCACAAGCGAAATTGGATGAGCGTTCTCATATGATAATTCGGTCGTGCCTAACGTGAGGTCAATGGCGCAGTGGTAAACAAGGTTGCCTCATGAACAGCGTGTCCGTGGTTCAAGTCCCGGCAGTGGCGATGATATGCACTACTGACGAGCTCTAATGAGAGCGAAACTCGAGTCTAGTGCTTCTTTTCGAAAGGGGCCGACTGGAAAGTCTATGGGAATGCGACAGCTGCGATCAACTGTGGGTGATGTTCAATCTATATGAATATCTAATTTATTGATTACTTACAAATACCCAGGTGGTTTTACTCGTAAACAATTGGGTGATGTTTATTTCCTTAGGGAACTCATCAAATTACTTTGGCGATGGCAGACTTCCAGTTGAAATTCGCCCGCACTGATGAGAAGCAAATACTGAAATAATGAGTATGTAAACCATGAGGATTTGCTTTTATTATATGATTGACAATATGAGACAAACTGTTTACACGTCACAGTAGACATATAGTCCGGATGTGCTGATAATGCAGATAAGAGGACACAGTATTTCAAATTATAGAATCAATCAATATTGCTTGGTCAAGTTAACGGTATCTTAAACTGATGAATTTATTAAGTAGCCTTAAAGATTTTTATTAGGTTTGTAGAAACGCACTTCACATTCCCAAGACTTACATGACTTCATGGAGGTATAATGTTGTGTTAAGTGAGATGTTGGTTAATTAGTAACTTAGAAATAATCAGATTAGTTCATCATTTGTTTGGGTAACTATGTTCTGTTTCCACAAGGATCATAATTTTATCCACTTATTACTAAATACGGTAATCCAGATGTTCATACGTAAGACTACGGTTAATAGGGTTACAGAAACGTATGTGAATTAGTTTTCCTAGCTGTTGCCGCACCTTCTGTTACTGATTAAAATTAACCAGCCACTTTATGGTTACCCTATGAATCTACAGGTATTCACTTCGGCATTCAAAACGTTTGGGAGAGATTTTTTCAAATCGTTTTCAGTGAACTAATCGAGACACCTAAGAAAAGCAATCCAAACATCTCCCCGTAACTCCAGTGACCGCGTTCCCACGGTTTAGCAGGTGTGTCTGAACCACCAATTGTAACAACCATACATGTACTTGAGGGGTTTATTTGATGCGGCTGAAACCCAAAAAGGTGGAAACAACTGTCCGCCATTTCGCTGGTGTAACTTGGATAGAGTTGCTTGCGAAACTTCCCTTTACTGTTTGTTGGACCATGGTAGACGCCTGTATGTTTGTAAACCATACCAAAAGGACTTATCAATTTTGGTTCGTGAGAAAAGAGAGCACAATATCTTTCCACTAGCCAATGCTTATATAGGCATTCTCCGGATGTTGTTAAATATTGTTTAAAAAATTACGGGTTTTGTCAAAAGGAATCCCGAAGTACTGGCCCACGTAGTTCGTCAATAACTTTGAAATTATATAAAAAGCGCAATAACTGTACATCTTGTCGTTTGGGTTCCCACGACTTTTCCTACATTTTGTGAAGACTTCTCAACATCCATTCCTAGTTGATCAGATAACGAACGTAATTGCGCTGCTCAACCAAACCACATAAAGCGTTTATGTGAGAAACAATTGACGTGGCCAAGTGTCTCACTCCCGAACATTGATCACATTCCAATTTCTACCTCTAAAAAACACAAGTTACGTTCATACTTGTATTCCTGCTGCTGACTTTTCGATTTCTCTGTCTGTTTGGTCAACCATTTTGGAACTTGCTCATCAATTATTTTAATGTCTTACTTCCTATTTCGATCGACAAAGCTGCCTATTCACATTCCTGGACCGGATTCCCCGGAATTCTCTAAATTAATCAGCTACCTATGAAAAACAATGATGAACAAGCATACTTACCGAGTGATTATATACCACTGAATAATTTGATACCGGTTGAGATAACTTGTAATCCTTGAGATTTTATCTCAGCGAATAATACTAATCAGCACTTGTACACTGGTAATATGAGACACTTGACGGATTAGTTTTCAAAAGCAGTATTTAACCAAGTTGTTTGTGCCGTAGTGGAGAGTTTCAGAGGACACCAATCAGCAGACGTGTTAAGGACACACGCGCGGAGAAAATACGATGAAAAATTGAATGAAAAACAAAATGATCACAGCGTTTGTAAGATTATCTAGTAGCCATGATCCATATGGCTAATCTCACCAGTACGCTGAGTGCCTGGATCAAATTCATCTGCGCCGCGCTGTAATCTCTGCACACAGAAGACTGCTGGTCTTAGGTGAATGTGCTATTAACTGGATGGTAAAATGGTCATGTTCAGCTTGTGATTATCTGAATGGCAGGGCAGTCCATTCATTTGTTATGATGTACAAGTTTTCCTTCAATTCAGAATAATGCTAACAGTAGGGTAGAATTTATCTCAGCTCTTTAGTTGTTGCATATTTTGAAGCAATTTTGACTACAGGATTTTACTTAACATGACGGATGTAATGATTGTCACTAAACTTGTTTCTCATTACTGTCATCTTATTACACTTCTGACAATAAGATGTACAATTGCGCTCTGGAGATAAATACCTGATTTGTTGGGTTAGGGTATTATCACTAATGCGTTCAGACTAGCTCTGGGGTTGAGCTAAGTAAATTGCTTCATTTCTGTATTCCGGGAACCATCACACTGAGCGATAATACATTTGATGACCCGCTCATCCTGAGACGGCTAAAGATTTATTGGAAAAATATGATGTTCTAAATTAGTCCATTACTAGGTAATCTTTTAATTGCAGCAAATCCTATAAAAACGCTAATTTACGTGGAAGCGGTTAACAGAAAGCTGGTTTATCAAAATTGATAATAGTAACACCTGAAATGTATATATACATATTTTCGACTAGTATTATCCTAATAGTTATTTTTAATGCACTCACTCTTATCTATCCCCAGCCTTCACAAAACAGTTCAAATTTTACTGAAATGTACAATAATAACAAAAGCTCTCTAGCATGTAAAACGTTGGTGTAATCGAGTATCCGATATATCAACCCACCGATTCTGTTTTATCTGTCAACTGCGTTAAAGCAAGCGGATAAAAAACACGACCAAGTAACAGCAATAAATCTAGACGTTACTCTGAACTTTCCCCCACTTTGACCGGATTCAGCGTTCATCTGGTCAGGAAAGACAGAAACTGGTCAACTTGTGTGTATTCAACAACAAAATCTTCATCAACATTATTCTTACGATCGTCAACAACAACAACAACAACAACCACAAATGAATAAACAAACAGAAAGCGAGCTGAACCTAGGCGAACTCGTGTTACAATGAAACAAGTTATTATCAATGAAGCTGATCGAATTTTTGGACATGATGCGCCTTCCGCAGTGTGATGACAGATTCACAACCCATATCCGCTGAGTGTTTACATTCCGGTACTGGCCCAGCTACACTGAACAAATGAGTGATCGGGCAAATCAGTGTATTAGTGATTACGGGACAAATGCGTGTGCTAAGCATGATCAATAGGATTTGGTGTACCTCCACCCGGAACTACAAAAGCGATGAAGCCAATCAAATGAATTCAAGTTAGGTCAGTTTCTCCATTGCGTGATGGACGCTATATACATCTTGGTTGGACAACAGCTTAAGTAGATTTGGTCGTTGGCAAATGGATAAACCAATCGAATGCTGTATAATTGATTGTGAATGGATCTTCAGAAATTCAAAATCACGAAAAATACTCCCAGTGAATGGATATAGCATTTGGTTGTCAAAATTTACAACGTGATCTGAATTTTGCAATCACACTGGTGTTGTGGAATTTAACGTTTATATACAGCGACAGACGGACAGGTAAAAACCGATTGTGGTATGTTTCAAATCGACATAATAACACAAAGGTCAGGTAATGTTTGTCCACCATAAATATAAAGAATTCGTCCTGCCACTGATGCCTAATACTATCCGTTTGTAGCATAAAAACAAAGGTGGTATTTTTTGTAGTCCAACTCTATTCCTGTCACAGTTACGAAACAGAACGTCCTCCGACAAGTCGGCCTCCAGCAAGAAAATTAATCACAACTCTCATTATTTAAAGATGTCATTATATGCTCGGGTCGCACAGTGTAATGTTGTGATGTCATTGAATGAAATGAGATCGGTATTGTCCGATGCAAGTGTAAATGGTGCCGGTTGTAAGCAAGGGTCTTCAATCCGGAATACGAACCTGTAAAGCAAAGACATTTTCGTATCAGTCTCGTTTGCACTTTTTACAACTTGTCCATCTGTTTGATACTGTTTGTTAACAAGCACCATCGGCCGATTTTCAAAGAAGTGACTCGTTCTACTTGTCTTGCTGACCGCAGTCACTTGAAGTTTGTCTCTGATCTCTCTTCCTATGCGATCTACCACTGAGTGTCAAAGTATCTGCATCGCTGACTTGTTTTCCATTAGTGTATCACGGGTTTCTGTTTGCGCATCATAAAACGTAACCTTGTATTTAAAGGGAAACAGTGACATACTGTTTCAGAAAAGCGTTCAAAAACAGTTCACCCAAAAATGGTAAAGTTTACCATCTTGGCAGCAATGTCACTCGGATATCGATTATAATAGCAGATGCCTGGAGTAACCTCTTCAGAATATACTATGACTGGTACAGTGATAGTCTGTTTTATTCGAGCTTTCATACTTCTTAATAAACGTGGTTAATATATGAGATGGTGAAACAATACGCTAGTTTGTGGGGTAAGTTAATTAGTGTTCCAAATGATTATATTTTTTAAGCTGACCAGTCAGGTTAGTTTAAAAAGGTCGACGTAATGCTGAGTACTAAGTTGGAATTGCTGTGAGTCAAATACAATTGTACTGTACACATTAAGGCACTGTTGTGACCTTATGTGATTTGACAATGCAGTATTGATTGACTGTAGACTTTAATACCACTAGCTCTATCGAATAAACAAACTAAGTAAATGTGCTTGTGCAACGATTATTTTTACTACGATTTATCCTACTTGAAACTATGGCAACCATGAGAGTCTGTAGGTTAAAGTCTAGTTGCTGTGGTCATAACAACAGTCCAGATTTAGAACCGGCTTCTAGGGAGTAATCAACGACGATTTTCAGTGGGCAAATATTGTCCACTTCTCTCAGGTGGTTACGTTATCTCAGGGTTCACTCATCAACGGGGGCGCCAGTCAGAAATTAGTTATTTTACTTTTAACGAAGCGTTATGGATTAGATGCTAAAAAAAGATTAGCTGCCCTAATAACTCACACAGACTGATTACGGAATTTTCTAGATTGTTGGTCTCTATTGTTGACACTACATTTCTATTAAAAAAGTTATCATTTACTGTCAAGTGTAATTGCCAATGTGTCTGCGATTTATCTGATGGGGGAATGAAAACTGTTTTCGGGTCCAAGTAAAGAAATCAGAAGTTTTTAGATGAGTTTCAATTGTGAAAAGTCATCGCTTGGGCTGAATTCGAACCAGTGATAGAAATACCAGACCTCAACGCGGCAAGCGCTTTATCAGCTGAGCTGCGAAGCCACGCTATGAGCTCGGAACTTTTACATTTGGACTCGGTTACCCACCTGTTCCACTGTCTCATATGGACTCCACCAAATGATCCAGGGGATCGACTGTCTTGGCAGGATTTCTCGGACAGTTCATGCTGGAATCCGCCAACGCCACTGTTGAGCATAGAAATTGTATTACTAATAAACAGTACGGCAGATTTATAATTTTAGATGTGAAATTTCCGGGCTCCTGACGAGGTTTCGTAGCTCAGCTGGTAGAGCGCTCGCCGCGTTGAGGCATAGTGTTCCTGTCGCTGGTTCGAATCCAGCCGAAGCCGTGACTTTTCAAAATTGGACCTCATCTAAAATCATAAATCTGCCACACTACTTATTAGTAAATCAGTAGATACCATGAGCTGGTGATACCGATTATGAATTCCCCATGTGTTGTGGCATATGACAGGACAGAGACAAAAATAATCAAGAGTTAGGAAACATTGGTTTGTACGTATGCTAATCTGTTTCTGATTGAAACCACGGCAGAAAAAAGTACACGGCTGACCTATTGCGTGTGACAAGCAGCACCTCTATGGACTTTAGAATGGCCGGTCGGTGATGATGCATTTAAACACGGAAACCTGTTGTCGGATCGACTGCATGGCCTATCTCCAGCATAAGCTTAGAGTGCTTTATATTGTTGAGTTATGTCGAGTTACTCTGAGCTATAAGTTCTCTATCTATACGGGAGCGTGTTTCTTCATTCTGGAACACAGGAATTGAACAGTCCTGTCAACGCAAACGCCACCACAGGAGTTGCACCGGCCTGATGGCAACATTATACGTAAGTTGGACAACCTGTATCAAGGGCCGAGTTAAAAAAACATACTGTCCTCCTTATATGATAGATGTATGTACAACATCTTCTTTGACTCAGATGTTTCTCGCTGGTTTCTTTAAAAGCCAATGGAACCCAGGGAACAAACAATGAAGCTGAAGGTTTACGAACAAATTTCAATCATAAGTCATGAGTATCAAGAAAAATTCGTACTTTATGAAACAGATATCAATAGATAGAGGTGGTCTCAAGAAAAAACCGTTGGACTTCAGATAATGTCCTTCCTGGAGGGCAAACAATATACTAATCGGCGCAGTGTCATTTCCCTATCCCTTAATACCGTGACCCAAAAAGGTGAGTAACTTTTCCTCCTCAACCTCGATAGTTCCTAATTTACGGGCTTGAATCTGTGTGTGCGTTGATGTTGACCAGTGACAGACCATCATACTCAATTCTGTCGTACATAGCTTCAATCGGGAAATCAAAACTGAACTACATTTGATATTCTTCTAGGTGTGATGGGTTGGCATGCTGCAAATCAAACGTAGTTCGGTAAGCAGTATGGTTTTGTATCAAAAGTGGTGCTTTGTAGATTGATGTCCACAACTCAGAATCCTGATTAGCAGCATTTTCAGCCATTTCTCGATATGAACGCAAAATGTTGAACTACGTCACGCAACAACTTCATTGTAATTCACCTTTCAACTGAGAGTGTCAGTCCCACATGTATTTAATAGGGCAGCACCCACTAAGTTATATAGAAGCGGTCATGTTTTTCATTTCTAAAGTTGATTACCCCCTGTCTCCTGTGTGTACGTAAGCCAGCTAGTAACTTAGCTCATACTCGACGAGAAGTTAGACACAAAATAAGTTCATGGAAATTAAAGACCGCGAAGGTCTAGCTGCCATATGGAAGACTGAATGCGAAATTATTGGGCTCCTACGAAAAAAGGTAAGATGACCACCTACAACTGAAGTAATATTATGTTCACTTCGGGTATGCTCAAGAAATCATAGAAGTAAAAGCTCATCAATAGATTTAAATTGGAAATAATTTTTCGGTCATCTCAAATAATAGACTGTCGGCACCTTTGAAACCAAAGTAATAACAGTTGTTACATACAATCATCACATAATAAGAAGGTCATTTTACAGTATCCACGAGCTCTGCTGAATGTCAGAGTTTCAGCTGATCATTACAGATTGCACAGCTTTTCAGTCGTTTACTAGATGACATGATTAGATTCAGCGTAACATGACTACTGACAATGACCAACGTTGTTCGCCTACGGAGAATCTACCTATCTCAATTATTTCACACGGAGAAACCTGACCCCTTGCTGGATAAGAAGTCATGTTGTGAACCCAATGAACTAAACGAATGATCCGAGGGAGATGCACTGGCACGATTGTATCAGCGTCCGTAATGATGACGCGACTTCAGAGTGAAGCTCAACCAAAAGACTTGTTGTACACGGTTTCCCGTAACTCAACCGTAAAGATAGTATATTGCATACCGAATTGCCAGGTTCCAGTGTCAAACGTTTTGCCAAAACCATATGTGGGGAAGATAACCGGTGTCGTCAAATCACTCGTAGTTAGATCCGTTACGTTTGAATAATTCTGGATTCTTATTCGTTATTTCATACAGAAGTTTGACAACTTTCAACAGAAGAAATACTCCTGAAACGTAAATCATCGTTTTCTTCGGCAGTCAATTTGTTATTTTGGCGACTCTTTACTTTGAAATACGACAGTTTGAGACCATTTTCCCCAAAGACTTTCTAAATAGCTGAACGCCTCAGGGTGGAAATGTTAACAACCTCACCACTAAATGGAAATTTGAATGTACTCAGAGAGAAGCTGCAAACATGTACATGAAAAAACTGTCACCCTTCGGTTGGTCAATATATGCCAACGTTACTCCACACAAACCAAAATAAGGCAAACAACAAAGAATACGTTAGAAAATCTTGTTTGGTCGATCGTCACATGCATTACATCGCTTAGATAGGGCAGCTAATCCGTTCTTTTGAAGATGAACATATTATCGTTGGTCTTAAAATCGATCTGAATGACAAAACACGATATGTTAAGAAAAAGTCGTCAACATAGTTCATCTCAATTCGGAACAGATTTCTTCCCTTGAGTGACAAAGCATTCAACGCTTCGTTGCGGTTTGAGCTCACCGTATATTTACGAAAGGAGATTTTCACTTCTGATAAAAAAGGGATCGATAACAAGAAGAATAACCAGGGATGGCGGGCAATGAAATGCGCGTCTGCTTATCGGCAGTCGAACAGTCTTCATGGATGAATTGATTTTGGAAACGTGCTTTCAGTGTGTTAGATGTGGGTAGTCTCATTTTTATTTATAGTTATCTAGTTGAAAGGAATTCAAACTTTTCAACAATAAAAAACCGGATTGATGTTTTTTAAATTTTGATTGATGTGCCTCGGAAAGAATTTACGCCGTTCATTTGGCTGCGGGCTGAAAGGATTTGTGATATGACGATTCAAAGGAGGAATTCAATCCAAATTACTAACAGTCTGAGTTGAACAAAACCACACAAACTTAACCTGAACTGACAATCTTTGAGTAATAGTATTGTTTAGATGTGAATATACCCCACGCTGATGAATTCTCCGATCACACTGACGAACGAAGAAGGATTAGAAAGAATGAGGATAGACAGTTTTGAGTTTTATAAATTATCTCCCTCAACATTCGTAGCCTCTCTCATCATGAAGTCATTTAAACATGTGAAGGATAATAACTTGCTTGAGATTTAGTTGTGTTGTGCATCTCGGACTAGACGAAGTGCGTACAACAATGCAGGTTGCGAATAGGGCATGGAAGAAATTTGAAGAAAAGTAGTCTGCTTTAAGTTCCTATATAATTTTTGTCCTAGAAAGTATAGTATCATAAGTAGTGTGTTAAATGGTAAACCAAAGATTAGTTTTGGAGCTATCTTCTGTCTTCAGCATGTGTTATTCGTACAATAGGACGTTAGATCGGGTTATCTAAGATGTCCTTGCTAGAAAGGTGGCAATAACCAAGAATCCCACCGTGAATTTCATGAGATTTGTGCCAAATAAACACGCACTGTTTTCGCCATCACGCCTTCTACAATAGAATTCATGTAGTAGGCGATATTGTCAAGTTTTCTCACGTATTCGCAATGTTTACCTCGATACTTTTATTGACAAGCGAGAAACGTACTCATTGATCTAACTTGGGGAAGGAATATCTGTTGAAGGCATCCAAAGAGAGATCATAAAAAGCACCTAGATAGGACTAACCCTATTAGGTAAGAGACTAGTCCATTTGTTCGGTTCAGAATTTCTCAAACGCACGTGAGAACACCTAAAATCCCAACCTGCAAACGTTCCCGCAAATCAACTTTTACATTATTAAGCCTTGATTCTTCAGGCGGGTATGAACGCTTACGGACCACTGTTTGCAACTTGGACACCGGATGTTCAGACCACTCTGTTGCAAATCTTACAAAGATACACTGCGAAATGGTTAACTTTCTAAACAGCTTTTCTCGAGCCCCCGACAGTTTACAATCGTCAGAATGCTGTTTTCAGTATCCAATACAGAGATGCATGCACACTAGTTGATAGTTGTGCATCTCTTTGTTTCGTATTCGCTCACCTTTGTTTACTTCTGTAAATCATGAGATGAATGTTACGGTTGTGTATGTAGAGTGTCATAATTGATATTTCGTCGGAACGACCAGATTACCTTCGTGATTTCTACGAATCAACAGTCTGATACGTGACCTGAACTTCATGGCTCAAATAGTTCGAAAATTATTTTTCGTTCTAAAATTTTGGTATCCGTAGCTTGCACAGTGGGATATGCGATTTCGGTTCACTCGGTAAGAACACAAAACAGGCGAAGTTTGACCCGTGAACACTGCTCATGTCATCACAGATATGAACCAATCTGCTAAGATGTATAGGTGATCATAGTGACACTACATGGCACAAATAACAAAAATCGACGGCAATAGTTACTGGAGTTCTGTCAGGAAATTAGCAATCCCGCTAACCGCAAACATACTTGCTTGCCTTGTTGAAGTATATTCCTTATGGAATGGTCATACATTCAACTGTTCATGTTCCACTTGCATTCTTTTTGTGTTTGTGTTGTAGGATGAACGAACCGGCTAGTTTGATCGACAGATTCAAATTCCATTACTGTCATGTTCGTGATCAATATGTATGAGATCGGATAAACCGATTACAATGGTAAAGTCAAGAGAACCGACTGATTTGTGTAACAGATCCCGAAAACTTCAACTTTTCACGCTTCACAGAATGTAGACTACTTAGAATTAGAAAACGCGTACTGTTTACGATGCTTTTAACCGGTTTGATACTGCCTTTCATACTACCCTCTGTCTACACGTCACTGTTACCTCTCCCATAGCTCGATTTAGTCCTCTTTAGCAGTACACGGTTGTTTGCTGCTCACAGGTGTCTCTCATCCGGTAACTCATGACACTATCACGAAACTACACCCGATGGCTTATTGTATGGTATGTCACAGGCTCTTCTCCCATTGTAAAGATGGTAGAATTAAATGCCGCCAATCAGACAACTGTAGTAGACTTACATAAATGATTTTCTCATCCGATTCGAAATTATTTGTCCGTGACAACTCGTCTGTATATTGTGATCTCTGGGCCAGCACCCTCAACTTCTGCATCGATATTTCGTACCCTCGGGAAACATTTATCATCCACGTTCATAGGTCATCTGTCCCGTGCGTTGAAGAAGACGTCGTAGG
>JTDE01004940.1:28259-50140 GCA_014338405.1 Paragonimus skrjabini miyazakii
TATCTTACATACTATTACGTCGACGTTAAGCCGTTTTCGTAATAACCAGGCCAATCGTAGTCGAAGGCTGTGATGAATTCTGTTTGACTTGCCTTTATAGTGAAGTAAACTGGAGAATACTGACAAAATTACTGTACGGCCACCCTCAGATTATTATGGTACCGTCAGGTTGAAGCTTTGATCAATCGTCGCCAATGACATAAATCGGTTAAGTATCTATATTTGACCTGTCGTTGAAGGCGCGCCCAATTGCGGGGTCAAAATGTTGGAGTGAAGCGGCCACCTCATGTTGTACTGTGTAAAAGAGTGGCGCGTAGGACGACCGCAAATTCCGATGCAGACTACAACACATGCACTTGTGACGGCAGACAACTTAGACGGCAAGATCCATATTGGCAGCTCAACTGATAAGTAAACAGACGGCGGATTGTAGGGAACACTTTAAAGGTATGTTATCTGAAAAATCAATGCGTTATCCCAGTGGTGGTAGTGACACTGAAATTCAAACAACAACGCAAATTTCCAGATTCAGTAAAACTGATTGATAACCATACATCCATTATGGGATACCTTCATTGTTGTCAGGAAGGGCATGGCTTGATCAGCCAGATTAGTTACACTGCATTGTCACGTAAAGGTTGATCACGTACTTTCGGAGGAATATGAAATGTACCATCCAACAAGAGTAGACCAACAAAAACTTTCGTCAGAAAACTACCTTTGAAATCCGACTGTTAAAACTAACCTCCATTCCGCATAATCTAATCAACTGTCACCGATCTTTTTGGACCCATCACCGAATGTGTTGTTCACTCATTGTTTTCCCCTGGTTTGTTACTGAAATATCCTATGCACACTGCTCGATACTTAAAAACTTATGTTACGGAACTCCTTCTGAACAAGTCGCTGACTTTATTGTTTCTCATTACCTCACAAAGTGTTAGGTTTTGTGACTAAAATTTTGATTGACAACTTGATTTGTCAACCATAAATGTTGGTCCATGTCTTCAGTCACTTCTCAGCACAAGCACTCATTTACGCTCACTCGGATAAGCCTCATCTGGTTCGTCTTCTGCACAAACTTAACCTTCGTGTTTGTGAACTTACTTTAGAAAAAAAACAATTCCGCTGATACTTACTGTCTCCGTAGGCTAAATTTTCGAACAGCCGCATTGGTTATCATCCTAAGGTGACTCAAACCAATTCGGTTCATTTTAACTGTTAAAAGTGAGTATTTAGAGGATGCAAATTCCGATCTGATGGTTAGTGCAGTCCACAAATGAGCCCATCTGACTATAGTTTGGAAATGTAGGGCGTGCATAGTGCTACATCGTCGGCTGATCAAAGACTTGGTAACAAACTCAGTTACGTACACAGGCATTGGATTGTCTATAATCAGAAAAGACGACCAAAAACAACTTGTGTACATGTATTTAGTGATTGTAATTCGTAACTGTACAATGTGTTATTGCTGCTTAACTGCCTGAATAATTACGTTGTACGCAATACGGATTACACAACAATTTCGTTGGCTGAGTTATTGCGTTATTACCACGGCGTAGAAACTAGCTCCGGGTGTGACTTAAATACAAGTGTGATTATTAATGCGTGTTTCCAACCATTACACTGTAGCACCGTTAAAATCTGTAGGAATGATAATACTTTAAGGGAGAAATTTGAACGAAGCAAACAGACTGGTGAAAGATTAAACCAGTTCGGCTGTATCAGCGTCGTTGACATTTCTCTTTGCATGCACAGAGTTGATAAAAGTATCTGATGGCAATTGCCCCACCAAACCCCAAGAAACGTTCATTCCTAGTTGAAGACAAAACACGAAAATATCTTGCTGATAACTTTATTTTCGGTTATTCGTTAGGACTTGGTAATCAGTGACGTTGGTTCCCTCCAAGTGTTTCCTGTCAAGTTGTGATGGTATGACTTTTGTTGAATCCATCTAGTTAAATATTAAGCAATCCTGATTTCAAACTGGTGCTCAGTTCTGTCAACATGAGAGGCTCTACGTGCACATTTTTTGCATTCATGGCTTGCATTCTACTCGGTGAGTTGAAATGTCGGTTGCTTAACCGAAGGTGTAGGAATTCAGAGCGTTTTGTATACGACTAATTATTCCGATATAAAGGTTCTAAGGACAATAGTTGGTCTCGAGGGCAGTTCAGTTTTTCAACACACGTTATTGCGGTTTAATAACAGTTCTAAACATATCATCACCGTGGGAACTGTGGATTGCTCTATACAATAGTTGTGTTGAAAATTCTTATAAATCTTCTCGGATAATTCTTGCTAAGAAAACTTCGCTCTTGCTGACGTAGTTTACTGACTAAGGTGTTCCTAGCGCAATCTTGCTTTGCCGGTCAACTCGTTTGTGCATCAAATCCTTTCTTATGCCACTGGTGAAGAGCCGAAAAAATGCACTAATTGCCAAATCTACGTGTTCATCCGACATAGCACTCCGAATAGACACATCCATAACGTTACTACCGGTTGACAAGATAGTTATCGTCTCCCCTCGGTGCTATCGGGGAATCTGAACATAACTCACAATTGAATAAGGCTGAGGATTTGCACATGATAATTCGGTCATATCTAAAGTGAAATCAGTGGCGTAGCAGGTGAGAAGTTTTTCATGAAAATGCGACCGGGATTCAACTATCGATTGTGGCAAAGGATACGCATTATTGACGAAATCTGACAACAGCAACACTTAAGTACAGTGCTTGTTTTCAAAAGAGGTTGACTGAAAAATTTGTGGGATGCAAATGTTGTAGTCAATTGTGAGTGATCTTTAACATATAATAATACAATCCTCATTAATTATTAGTGTGTTATTCTGTTTGAAAATGTCGTATACAGTTAGTCGCTCAAACCGAGCAGTATAAGGTAAATGTCTATCTACTTCGCCAGATGATCGTACACAGACTAATGCAAGTAATGGTGAATCTAACTTTACTATTCTGCTTGCCTCGTTCCAAACGTATAGAAGCAGATCACGGTAAATGTAGAATGTACAGCTTAAATAAAATTAACTGATTCAAAGCAATATGTGAATTCCGTAAAAGACAGTTCAATTCATTCAAGTTTATGAACGTAATTTTATCATTCAATCGCTACAAACTCACCGCACAGTTACAGTAAGAGGTAGTTACAAGTTGGATTGTGAGATGTGTCCATTATCTGAAGTTCCACTCATGCACATAATACCTAACATACTTATGTATGGTGACTGGACAGAATGAGCAAAAATGAGTCAAAGCACGAGCATTTAGGATAAGAAAGAATGACAAACGACTTCTGCAAGTGGATTCATGTGGGTAAGAAAACATCCGATAGAATGCAGGTGATTTATGGTTTGTATTCTTCTGGTTCTCTTAAACGCAATACGAATGAACAATAATTTGTCTTGCATCCAAAAAGCACTAGTTCAGATTAGGAAACTGACGTTTACGATTAGCAAATATAAACCAAGTTGAAAGTGTTTGAGGAGTGTGTTACTGTGTGATGAACAACTTGTCGGTTCCTAATCTTACATACAATAGAAGAAATGTAAGCTCTGTCTAATTCGTAGGTAAATTCGCAAATAATTCATAGGTTTGTACTTGTGGTATACACATATACAAACACATAAACGTAGATTAGCCTTTTATAGTAATCAAACCTAATGGAAGAAGCGCTAACATGTGCCACCATGTACGTCTTGTGAAATACAACTCGCAATTCGAACCTAATATCAGTAGGAGGTGTAAACCTGAGATGTAATATCAGGATGAGTGAGTGAACGGTCTATACCTCACGATCAGCACAACCTGGTTGATCAAATGAAGAGTACAGATGAAATTCCTGTCTCTCAAAATTAAAAAAATAGCAAATATCCTGCTCACATGTCTTCAAACTGTACGGACAACAACTGTTCTCGCACACACCGTACGCAAGACAAACCTCAAACCTAGCCTCAGCACAATGGCCCATAAGATCAGCATTTGCTGTGTCGATACTGAGATTTTCGTTCGCTTTACCTCCTATTAGGTGATAGATAAAGAGACCTTCCTCAAATGAACCAAATCAAATGCCCTTTCAGCAAAAGATCTCTATCCCTGCTAAAAACGTGTGAACTGTTAATTTCACACGTAAGTGTAACAACGCTTTGGTATATCTATATACCCATGTATCTTACCACTGCAGGGAAATCAAACATGTACGTTACTGTTGCCTATAATAGCCGTATTCCACTAGCACATTACCTGTATAAATTCCGCTAGCACACGCTGACACACTCACGATCTGTAACCAATGAAAACAAACACCATTGCTACGTGTTGAACAGATCACAGAAAAATAGATTAGCTATAATCACGACAACCATTCTGTGCCTAATGAGAGACCACAAACAACCTAATCCTGAAATTTATTGTCTTCAAAATGCTGGTGTACTCGAAAATCGATTACCTTTACCTTCATGAATCTGACGGTAAACAGTCTAATTTCTTTGCCTAGCCCCTGTCACCGTCCCAGTCTGTCAGCTGACTGACGTTAGGTGCATGTATATCGGGTTGTTCAGATAGATGTCAATGATATGATTGTTTAACCGGTTAATGTCGGTCAAGCATTACGAACTACCCGTACACACAAAACATTGTACAATCTTCAACCTGACCAGGTGACATTGTAGTCAATCCGCAATTCCCAAATTTCAACGAACATAGAAGAAAAATCACAATGAAAAGTTTCTTCCTTTGGAATCTTTTGTGCGAATACTGCAGAAAAAGTTGTGCAAATAAAGCTAGTGCTTGACGCAAATTCAAATTCAGTTAAACAAACTCTTAGTGGTTTGCCAAATCTACTACGGTTTAAACATTGCATTTGAAGTGAAGTTACAGCAAAAGCCTATTATAAATTTGCCTTTTTCTGTTCAAAACATACGTTTTTTCTGCAGCTATTTCTGTTATGTTTATAAATGTCAGTAAACGGAAATTAATTCAGCTCTGTACAACAAAATTGACAATGATAAATTGAACACATTTTAAGTGAGCTAACAAAAAGCGGCAAACTTCACGAACGCGTTTATTCATTGACACAAGATAGGAAAGCCAACAATCCAAGTCAATCAGTTCGAGTTCAACTGATTGAAAAGGGGTTGATTAAAACACAATCCTAACAAACACTTTACCGTCTCACTTAACTATGGATGTTCGTTTAAGTTTTCACAGCTTTAGAATTGTACCGGCAATCAGATAATGGAACAGTGCAAACGAGACATCGAGGCCGATGAGAGGAGATAAGCGATTATTGTTGTCAATTTCAGACAACCAATATCAGCTGGATATGGGCATACGCAAAACACAGTTTTACAGGAGGAGTGAATCGAATCGTTTATACCTAGCATGCCACACTGTAAAGTTATTGTTTAGAAAACTGCAACCTGGTTACGTGAACTAATCCGTACGTCCATTTTGATATACATCAGTCGTTCTCAAACACCTTCACACTATCGTTCCCTTAGATTCCTAGGCGAAGCGCGATTGCTTCTCTCATTCAACATCCATCAAATGAACACAAAACCCAGAACAGTGACAACTAAACAGATTAGATCATCCAAAACGTAAAACCTAGATACCCCCGTTTAGAAATATGCAGCACCCTCCTGGAGCTCCATTCCTCCAATTTTCCACCATCGTTCTTCTATACCTACTCATCATCCCGTGGTAGGTGATATCACCCAGTGTGAGATGCAATAGCGCTCATGGTGACATCCGTTGGACACGCTCAATCAGAACCTTTGAAGGCTTACAAAACTAGATTTGGAAACTCAGTGTGAGAAACTTTTTGACGAGCAAAATGATATTCAGCTATCAACAAATTTTAATGTAGAAATGCCTAAGACCACGTTAGTCCAATCTTGCTATCAATGCTGCACTTTAAAAGCAGCTGTTAGGAACTTACTGATAAGAGAATAAGTGTCATCATTCGCATCTCTAACACAAAAAGAAACCATTATAATCTTCAAATTCGACAAAGGCTCAGGAATCGTCATTCTGGACAAAACGGACTGTTTAAGTAAAATGAATCCACCGCCAGAAGACAATTAAATTCACGAGAATAGACAATGAAAAGCATAAAACGATGACTATGAAGGCCTTCAAAAAATCCTTGCAATGCTTGAAATAAACGGAACGTAACGCCTCGAGTAAGTGTGAGAGAGCCGGACCAGTGGACACTGTCATCCCTAGACTTTAGGGTCAACCAAAAGGTCTACGAAAGTGGAATACCTTTGCGACTGATCTTGGGCATGTGTAATTCCCCATAGCAAGCAACTACGAAATGGTTAGACGAGATGTCAGAATCTGTCAAGAGAGTTGGCAGTCCACAGTTTGTGAGATTCGTTCGAAAAGCTAGAAATCTTAAAAGAGTTAAACGTATCAGAGAAAAGAACATTCTCACCTGATGTAGCATCCTTACTCACAAATATTCCACTCAAGAAGAAAGTTGGTTTTCTGGGTAACTATTTTGAAAGTAACTATAGAAGCGTAGGGTGATCGAGAGGATAATTAGAACATTTGCTATACCTTTACAGACACAACGCCCAGATTTACTTTTCTGGTGGATTATATCGACAAACGGACAGGATAGCAATGGAATCATCATTAGGGTCATTGCTAGTTGATATTGTTATGGCAAAGCTGGAGGATGATTTCCTAACAACAGAGATTAACTCGATCACTCTATAAATGGCATGTTGATGATACTGTATATGTAGTGAATGAATCAATAAACCCCAGGAAAACGCCGGGGCGGATCGACTCAGGTCATAAGAATACTTGTCTTATTATGGAGCCTGAGTCGCTGGAAGTTATCTCATTTTCAGACCTCTGCCTATCCGCCACCCGGATGAGATGATACAAAAAACATACACCGCAAGTTGACTATAACCGAGAAAGATAGGAAAATTCCTGGCATCTTTGCTGTAAAGATAGAAAAGTCATCCAATTCATAGTCTGGTCGACTGAGTAGCACCCTAGAGGAGGAAAGACAATCCAAATTCAACGTACTAGTTGAAAAAGCTATCCAGAGCACTCTATTCACAGGCACACGGTAAGTGGCAAAAAAAATTAGACATATCGGACACTCTCTGTTCCACTACCTTTTAAGATCGACAGTGCTTCTGAAAACAGATTTAGCGTGCCCTAAGCAAACATCTATTTTGCAACCAAACCAAGCGTCTAGTCTTGTTCCATAGTAATTTTGCGCCCACAGTTGAAGGATATATTGTCCGTACACGCTGTCTCTTACTGTGTGCATCATTTCCTTTGTTCCTGTGGAACGACCTGCCTAAGCCGCACGACACGACGACTAGCCGACCGCATTCGGGAGCATCATTCGGTATGGGTAACTCGTGGCCTGACAAACTCATCTTCGTCTTCGATTATTGCACATTTAGTGAAGGCAAACCATTTAACAAATCCTACAAACCCACTTCGCACGGTCTACAGAACCCGTTATTTTTAAAACCAGATCAAAGATGGCTTGTTGGGAAATGCACAAGCTATCGCCACTATGTAATCAAAAGTGGTCCGAAATGGTCCGAAATGAATAGACTACGTAATCATGACCATTACTTTAGCAGCCATTTTTGTTTTGTATAGTCCACCGTTATGTGTTACGTAACTAGACCTCTTAAAGATCTGACTCTTCCAAAGCTGATAACGAACCGTTCGATCCATTACTGAACCCTCTTTCGCATGTGATCAACCCATATAAATGTGTTATAATCGGCTTGATGATGAAACACCGGAAACGAGCTTGTTGGCTACACGTTCTTCTCATTTCTAAAACCGATAAATTGTACAGAATGTTACTCTATGTGAATTTAACAGAGATAATAAGTTGGAAAGCATCTTAATTTGTTTATGTGCCCTTTTCTCTCTCCCAAAATAGAAACACGTCACCCCGATTTGAACCCAATAAATTACACCAGAGCAAAGGACTAGAATTTAAAGATTTTGTTTTGTTTGTCTCCCAAATTGTCCCCATTTGTCTACTCTGATCCAACCATCTTTAACCGACAAGCATGACTGTTTGCTAATTTCGGCGTGTGGAACGGCATATTCGGTCTGACAACAGGACTAAAAATAAAGGATTGTAAAAATTTTGTCGTATTGATTTAGAGTAACACTGTACAAAACTATGATTTAACGTCACATAATCGTTTCTGATCTAGGGTTAGGTCATAGTTTTTCGCACATCAGTAGACGAAACGTGAAATATGAAAATGCAAACAAGCACTGAGATCGATTAGATAACCTGGAAACTGTTATGAACCTCAAGTTTCATAATATACAAAGACTTAAGAAACAGTAGTAGCGTCTCAACCAAACAGAACCACGTTGAATTACATGTATACAAACAGTCACGGGACCATACAGGAAAGGACTACTCTTCGTAGGTTATCACAAAGTTACAAGGCTTCGGATTGTGATGCATTTCTAATGAGCAGACAAACAAGATTTTTAAGTATCGCGACAATTTAAATTGTTGACGTCGACATTGCAGCGAACCAGACCGTCAACAACGAAAACAGGTGCTCGTAAGTAAAATCTTCAACACGTCTTCCTATAAATGAACGTTCCCTTCTACCTGGCTGTTCATATGACTTATTATTTTAGACGCATGAAGTACCATAAGGCTACCCAGCATTTGCCAAGATACACTGCAGCCTTAACATTTTCTATCCGGACAAATTAACTCATTGCAAATCAGTAGTGGACCGGTATAACTGTCAAAATTACAGAAAATCATATAAACGACAGCAATAAAACCGAAAAACACACCATGGATTTGTAAAATTTCCATCTGTTAATCGGGAGCACACTTCCCATGAATTAGAAGCTCACTAGAGAGACTAAATCGTAACATGGATATTTCAGTCGAAGAGTCAACGCACAGAAGTGTGGAAGTCGCGCCGGCGAACCAACAATCTAATGTATCAAACGGGCACAATCTGTAGATTATTTACAAATCTGCCATAGCACGCTATATAGTGTGAAGCGAATTCAGAAAATGAAATTTTGGCTGATAAATAAATGCATGCAAACAAATGACAAGAAGCCAGACTACCTCGGAAGTCAACGTATGCCGCTAATAATCCACTAATGTGATTATCATCGTAGGCGAACAACAGTGGGGGAAAAATTCACATTACTTATGGCAGCATCTCGGATTACCTTGATTGAAATTAAAAGCAACTAACAGTTCTTCAAAGTCCGAACCAACTGGTGTATGTGACATCCACAGGAGAATCATACGGAGGACATTGAATGCTTAAAAACTATCGACATGATTACCGTTGAGGTAGACGTGATAAGTTGGTAAAACCGGTTGTCAACGCCAGAACAACTGATTCGAGCGGGTCGTTTAAACACGAATCAGGGTATCAAAGAGAGCACTTTATCGATACAGTCAAGAGACAAAATGGGAAAAAGGAAAGGACCAATGAGGCGATCTACAGAAGTTTCCTAGACGAATGGTTGATGACATTAAGCGCGTCAGTACTGGTGGGTTGGAAGCTTTACAGTGCTGAACAAAATTAGATCCCGCACTAATTGCGAACGGACCAATAATCATATGGTTCAAAAAAATCAGGACACTGGCGGCAGTTCGAAGACGACTATGGACACAGAAACATCAGTCCTCGACAGGTATATCGTTCCCCATATGTAGGAGCCAACAGTCTGTCTTACTGAGAGTCATATTCAGCAAGTTCGACCTGGTTCCTGTTTATTACGAGATCCCGATAAAGGAGACAGATCAAACCAAGACGACCGTCAACATAACTTTTGGCTTATTCAAATCCCCCAAATGTCAGTTGGCCCCAGCAACGCTGAACAACCCTTTCAATGCTTCATCTGCGAGGTATGTGGTGGATTGGATTCTGCCTACTTCTATTTGATGACACACTTGACTAGTTCTCCTGTACGCTTGTCATCCGCCGAATCACGATATACCACGTTTGATGGGGGAGGTGGTTGCTATCTAGCCAGACATTCTCCATTTCCACCATGCATCGAAAAGTCAACTACTCATTGTGTTCACGGACTAAAATCCAATTATGTATGTGCTAGGATCCCCATACGCCGGGTAATGCCCAGAGGAGATTAGATACGTGCATCGTGTTTCGAAGTTCATCTGTGGCGAACGTCACGCTCCATGTAGGATCATTTCCACAGCACACTATCTTTTCAGCGTCACGGCGACTTTGATCACGCTTGCTTCCGTAGACCTCAACGACTCAGCAGCGGTCCATGTACGAGAGCATAATGACTTAAAGTCTTTACAGTTTTACCCGTTAAAGCAACACGACATTCTACAACCAGTAATGGCACTACCCGTCACCCCCCGTCTCTTCTGTCGGAAATTTTTCCCTTATCATTTGACCATGTCCTGTGCCACACAGGATACGGACGTCTGTATGCCACTTATTACACAAATGTTCCCCCCTCCAGGTAACTTTCTACATTCAAAAAAGGAAAGGGCGGAAAATAACATTGCAAATTTGCATGCTTTTCCTGATCTGTCCACGTACGTGTCCATGTATGTTTCGATTCCTCGCGGTGGATATTCCTATTTCTTCAACACACGATTTGTGCCGTTGTGGCAGTGCGGAAAGCTTACAAGCTATCCTTTTCACTTCTATTTTGGGTGGGTTGGATAGCCTGCTCTAACAGCGCCATCCCAGGACACATGGACTATTTCGGATACAACAAGTAGATTGACCCCTCTTCACCACTATACACTTCCTCAACGTGGTTTTCGTATACGTTCTTGTGCTTACCCATTCCTAGCCAATCATGAGCTGTGCTTCCCGTCCCTAACTATTTAGGTCTATAGAGGGCTTTACATCTTGCAGTCTTATAAGGGGAACCTCTGAAGAAACACTCTTGAGTTACCACTATTCTTACTTTTTGCCAACCGAATAGCAGACATCGTTTGATTACGTTGGTAACTTCTACGTTAATTTAAACAAGCTAGGTCATGCTAACTTCAGGTAGCTTGTTGGCATGTCGCTCGGTGGTTTCCGTAGCCTTTTTTAGCTTTGTTTCAACAGTCTGCCTTCAATATATATAGCTACCTCTCATTTGGTTTTCCAATTTCATTACTGCGGGGAATTAGCACGGTCCTAGCTTCTAAAACGTATGCCAGAAACTGATGCAGTTCACTTCAAGATAGCATTTTACATTTATCCGTTGGACTTTTAACACTCGAATAAACATAACCCAAGTTAAACGAACTGTGCGGCAGTTCAGACGAAACATCTCCTCGTGTTTTGACCGGACAGTCGAACACAAAACAGCTTGTACTGAAGGTACGACCAATGGAAAAGACAATTAAATCGGACTACTTACAAATAACTAGTAGTAAATATTATAAGTTCATCAGTATGGATGAAGACACGAATGGGACGCTAATAATCCCGAAGGTGTTTACCAGGAGACAGGATAACTAAGAATGGTGTCCACACTATAAACTCGGTTAAACATAGATTCGCCCCCGATAGTCCTGGCTACAATTAAAGGAAGTACTGAACTCAAAGTTTTACCTTATTACAAGCAAGTTAACTGTGACTGCCTGCATGAATCGCGTGCGTTTGACGATTATGAAGCCGGTAAGTAGTTTGGCAGATTTGATAATTTAGAAGAGATCCATTTGCGAAGTTAGAAGAGATTCATTTGCCGAAGTCCAGATGTTTTACAAATGGATCTCTTCTATATTATGAAGCCAATAACGTTCTGCCCCACGATTAAGGCTATGGCAGATTTCACTTTAGCATTGTTCGTGCTTATGGCAGATTATCGTGTTTGTAACAGAAAGGCAAAAAACACAGGACAGCGTTTGCCAACATCCTGTTACAGCTAAGCCTACCACCCAGTTGTGTAGTAATGCAGACTTTCAACCTTTACACAAGATAGTTGCAGTCGAACGAATTATTACCCCACGCCTGGGCAGAAAAGTTCAATGTAATTGCAGTCCGATCTCGTAACATTAAGGTAGAAAGTCCGTGTAGTCGCCACAAAATATACTCGCGTCATTAGCAATTATGAGGTCACTGCGCTCGTCGAAATAATGAATACTGATAAACAGTGCCACAGCTTTGTTAATATATCATCACAGACAGCATTACATCAGTGGTTCAAACTGATGACTACCTGCCACATCGTTAATATAGAAGAGACTCAAATAGGACAAATCTGAATTTCGACTGGATTTCAACGCCCAGCAGTATCGTTGGTGAATTCCAGCGTTACTTGTTAGGGAAATCATAAGGCGGTAGTCCATCCCATGAATCGTTTGATGTATCTCAAATGACAATGTGATAGATGGATAACTGAATCCAAACGATGTTTCTGGGTTCACAGCGTTCAGTTGCAGTTCAAATAATAGAGCATATATGCTGCGTAGGGCGATATGGCTCCCGTCGCCCGTCAATGTTTTCCACAACTGTCCAACCTGGAAAATTACAACTCCCTGTACTCGCGGTAAGATTACGTAAAAACAACTCGTCAAAAGCCGGCCAGCTTTGCGATTATGAAACAAGAGTGCAAAATGTACATCAACGTAAACAGCGAGTTGACCAAATAGTGATTACAGCGTTATCCATTGACCGAAAATTTGCAATAGCTCGGAAAGACAGGTTATGCTCACAATGAGACTGTCACTTGACTCGATTAGTGAATCAAACACAGAGAAACTTCACACCCTCTTCACTAATTAGTTCAGCTTTTCCACGTTTTTGAAGACAACGCAACGCTTCAAGTAGAATCGTGTTATCCAACCCATGAAAAGGTTCACTTTCCGTGTCTTCACCGTCTGTTAATTCGTACAGAGTGCACACGGAATTGCCATGGCCAGTATCTCGAGCCCATCGAAAAAGTATATCTGCCCACTCCTCTGGGGTGCGCCATATGATTCGAGCGTTTACCCGTTGCCTGAAAAAAGTATTTTAAAAAATAGGGCCTTGATAAATTAGAACCAACTGACGAGAAAACAGAAAAGATAGCCAATTAACTTGAAAAGGACAGTGATAATACATAAATTCAGTAATAACGATTGGAACGTTGACCGTACATGAACGTATAGCCAGTTTTAAACAGCATCTCACAAGGCAAAAGCCATGAATTGATGGAGAAGAACAGTAACCAGATGGAAAACTCCGAGGTGTCATGCAACCGAAAATGGTAAGACACGGTACTAACAAGTAACAGGATAGAAGTGAAGTCAGAAGGCCGTTTTTTAACACAAGAGGAGATATAATATCAAGATCTCGGAATATTGGAGAAAGCGTTTCCCATTGCCACAAAAAATAGACTTGGACTCTGTGTCCAGTTCGTGCAGTGTGCTACAACATGCATGCCGTACCATCTGTCAACCTCTATGAAATCACCTATATATGCATATATATAACAACAGATACGGTGCCACATAATGCATGAATAATGAAAACGAATGTGTTTGGGATACAAAAGGTGATCCGCGTAGACGTCACCGATTACGATTCTGAGACATATCTGACAATGTCTTTAGCCACAGACTTTTCCATACCGTTGTCTTCCCTTCTCAACTGAGAAGACGCGTGAGGCAAACTTCAACGCTAGCTGCATCATGACCTCGAGCTAAGGATTTGGCTAATGCCGCCTTCCTTTTCGCAGATGACCCCCGCCCACTAACTAAGATTCAACGAGTCAGAAGGTGGGGTGGCATACGAAACGTATGACCAAATTAACAAGAGTAACCAGTGTAGTGAGGACGAACAATCGCATTGTACTACTCACATTACTACCCAGTAACGAGGCACGAGCGTGTATTTGGATATGGAAGTGACCGCAGGAAAAATAGGAAAAGAAACAATGGAGTGCAGTTCGGCATAAAATGGTTCATTGTACACATAGGAACTTGGCATTGGCTGCCGTTACAACCATGACGTACTGGGATCAATCTTACATGCGAATGAGTGTGTTCGTTTGTTGTGTCGAAGCCTATAGGCCATTTGTTTTTCCGAATAAACAATCCATCCGCGGTCTTGGCTTCCAACACTAGGAGATATCGCGTTAGGTGTGGATATACTCAGAATATATATATATATATATATATATATATATATTGAACATCGCCCACAATTGATCGCAGCTGTCGCATTCCCATACAATTGCCCGTCAGCCCCTTTTGAAAAGAAGCACTAGACTCGAGTTTCGCTCTCATTATAACCGTGTTTACCACTGCTGCACTGACCTCACATTAGGCACGACTAAATCACCAGATGTAAACGCTTATGAGTAATGATCCGGTTGCCCGATAGCGTCGAGAGGAGACAAAGTAACTGTCCTGTTAAGTCCAATCGATGACAGTCCATTGGAATGCGACAGCTGTGAAAAAACGAAAAACCAAAATCCCCTACTATGCATCAGTGACCAAAGTATCGCTCAACAAGTTAATGATTTCTCTGATTTCAACTTGGAGAGAAGTCCGAGTCCAGGGATCATCGGTTAGAGTTAACAGAACAGTTACTGTCTCCTTATGTGCTTGATATCGGATCTTAACGTGGACTCGAAACGTTACAATAAATCTCATGAACTATTGTACAGTTTATAAATGAGACCTACAAACGAGTACAGAAGCAAAAATAGCAGAACAGATGACAAAATAACGCCTACTTATCGATCCACTCTAAATTCCCTCGCCGATGGAGCTCATCCAGAACACTGCTTATTAAATCTGAATTGGCAGACCGTGAAATACTTTTGTTGTGAAACAGCGAGCATGAAGAATCCCGAATGCTGGCTATACTTATGTTGTAGACATTTTTATGTCTAAAATAGTCCAATACAAGCTGACACCAGGCGTCCTGTTGTTTTCTTCGTGTCTCTGCGTTTGGTTGCAAAGTAAAAAATGGTGGAAAATTGTACAGCCAAGGCCATTCAAATTTTTGGGAGGACATTGATAAATGTGAGCAGAAATCACTGAATGGAACGTCTGAGAAGAAATGATCAAAGTAGAGTTGCCATCTAAAAGAGAAAGAAATTGTAGGTAAATATTACTTGGGTAGTGAATAAACGTAACATATAATGTGCACTGTTTGATCACGAATAACAACCTTATCGTCAGAAAATTAAACCAGATTCACACCTGGAGCTGACTGTTTATTGAACAATCCGATCCGGAGGGTCTGAGACAAAGCTGGAAACTAAAAATAAGTGAAACCGCAACAGGGAATGCATGAAAGTGAACTTTCAGAAAATTTGCAGATCATGTTACATCTTTAAAAGTAGTCTTTTCAACTTAAATTCCCCAATTTGTACTACAAATAACGCGACTTCCAATAAGTGTTGACCAGAAGTTACCACTAAAAGATACGTTAACTGGGTTAACACACGGGTATTCATGGAAGCTAAGGATTCACAGAATGATGTCCAAAATGTAGCTGTAAAGTCGAGCCTGTACGAAATCGAACCTAATTGCAATGGAACATCTACACATGCATATGCTTCCCCAATAAGGTTCACAAACATAACACAGTGGCCATTTGCTAGAAGGACACAATTACTGTTAGACAGATACTGACAATTCTATCTGACTTATACTCGGAAAGATTTTTTGTTAACAACTTTCTCAGAAAACCAATATTGTCAGAGTGAACGAAGGAAACTGGATTTTTGATACTGTGTGGCGACTTGCACATCTTGATGAACTATTGGGTTAAACTAGACGGTGCGACGACCACACCGACGTAATCACTGGCATCAGGCAGGTCAGTAGCTAGAGGTCTGAAAAATCAGTCTTCTGATTCTCTAAGTTGGAGGTTGGAAGAAAGTTGACATCCCTTTGAGGGAAAAATTACCAGTTCTGCTAAATCAACACCCACCCGCTGCCTTGCTGTACAGGCTTTTGAGCCAAAGACTACGGTCGAGAACCCCAATCATTCTTCTACCTAGGTCCGTTTCACTAACCGTTATTCCGTAGTCTGTTTACGCGCTCGTAGGCCGTATTCCAAGTAACAACAGGTAGCTTACTAGACCACCTTACTACCATTGATTGGGTGATTGTGAACAGCTTGCCGCAATTGGACATCGAATCTTCACTTGCTCTTGTTCCGCATTTGCTAGATCTGCAGAGAACGACTGGTCAACTTCGCAACGGGAAAGCTGCAAGTGAAGATGGATTGCCAGGTGAGATCCTGAGGAATGGCGGACCGTCCATGGAATGTGCACTGCTTCAGCTGGTTCACTCCATCTGGGAGCGGGGGATGATACCACAAGATTTCAAGGATGCCCCTATCGTACCATTGCTCAGAGGTAAGGGTTGTAAGCAATACCTCAAAAGCTATCGGGGTATCAGCCTTCTGAGCTTTGCAGGCGTGGTGTTCTCCGATGAAAAAACACAATTTTAGCGGCGATAACATCCACCAGCTGATCGTATGTAGCGTTTGTTCAGAAAAAATTCTTCGGCGCTTAAGCTGACATTGTCAGTTGACCAGCATTGTCCATTGGCCTTTGTTCGGACAGCGCGGCTGTGACGTAGCGGTGGACCCTTCTTGATACACATGTGTTGGAACCAGTCCAACAGATTAATACCCAGCCTGTGCGCACTATCGCAAGCCAGTCAACAATGGAAAACAAGGACTCGGCACGTTGACCCTCGTGTATTTGTATCGACGCTGGAAAATAGAGTGTACAGAGAGAGCACTTCAAGCTAGTCAGGCCCGGAGCGAGTTGTATTTGTAGCCACGGGACGGATATTACGAAGGGGGTAGCTTGACTAAGACAAAAGTAGGTAAAAACCAAGATCATCCAAAATGTACAAGTGAATGTTACTACCAGAAAATTATTTTGTTATAGTCGCTGCACGATGGCAACTTATCCCCTCAGAGGTAAGTATCAACGGCGTTGTAGCTACTGATATCCGCCGTTCACCACGTCCCTCTCACGTATTTCACATTACCCAAACGCAAGCTTTTGAATGTTACCATACCATCCGGAAGCATGGTGGACAGGGTTTTGGAGAAGTGGTGCTTATGAGGATCCAAACTTCAGTTTGGGGAACACTGCCATCTGATTCACGTGTATATCGATGCTGTGCATTGATGCGTGCAGCCGTATCGACGTGAACAAAAGATCGGCGCATTCGTATACATCTGCTCGGCTTTGTTTTTGTCTTGATGTGTTTACTCGGGCCTCTCTTCTGTAGGAGTTGCTATAAAGCTGGTCAACCTGCGGAGAGGTGGATTCATTGGAATGAATGCTCATCTTCCAGTGGCTGAGGTTTCAAAGCCAACAACTGTTGTTTCATAATTATATGCTTCGTTCCAGTTCAAGTCCAGTTTGTACAGGACGAAGTAGCTGTCGCCAGCCAGGCATCCAGAATACTTGCCTCGGATTGCCAGAGAATAGCATCCAGAGCTGCGACTGTCCCGCTTGAAGAGATATCTACGGACTTTTCGAGTTCCGCTTTTCGACTTCAAAGCCCGTCTCGATTATCGAGTAATCTATGTGAGCAATGTGGGCTATGTCGGCTTCGTAAATGTTTACCACACGAATTTCCTCACAAGTGTCGCGGTTGGAATGACACAAGCAACTGGAAAACGACGGAGGGTAGACAATTTCTGTTATACCTAGCACCTGTGGTTTTAAAAAATGTCCTTGATGAATTACACTATGATCATTTATTAACCTTGTTTATTAGCATATATCTTTAATGTCATCCACTTTTGTACGTGACTCACTTGAGCTTTGTCTGCATTGTCATAAAGTTGTTTGTTTCACAATTAAAGGATTTGTATATTTTGCGAGAGGTGGTGTACAACGTGCATTCTGTCGTTTATGTACCCGAGGTTTTTAATAACCACTGTCCATTTGATGCATTTTCCGCGTTTCCTTTTGAGCCTTTCATGTATCGCTTTATATTCACTCCGCATCTGCAGAAGTTATTCTTACGAGGGAGGGTGCTGAGGCAGGTGACGGCTTGCTGGTACCCGCGGCCATCTGAACTTGGCTAAAGGGATCTAGGGACAGGAGAGATGCAAGATGGCGAACTAGAAATTGTTCTGAAGACACTCTGGTAAGGTACTTATCGTAACATTACTCTCGAAGCAACAAATTATGCACTCTTTTCGCTTGGAAACTGAAAAACCTTTTTTATTACAGAAAGTTTTTTCCGTGTGCGATTTTTTCATCAACCAGTTACTATAATGTTGTGTATGTACATATTTCATTTTTGCAATAACGTTCATTGCTTTGTGCTTTCAGCACAGTTACATTTGGTTTCCACGACTAACGAGCAATGGTGGGCCGTATTATCGTGTTGTTGGGTGAGGGTGGGGTAACAGTGGGGTCACATTGGGGTGGTGGTAGGGTCCAGATGGTTTGAGCGACTGTGTGGTGGGTTCAGGTTGAGAATTGGTAGTGCCAGTGACGGGGCGAGTGTTGCGTACCCCACTCCCACTCCACTTATAAAACATTAAGATGACGGAGTGGTGTTGGTTCGAACCCCACCGTCACCACACCTGAGCACAACCACCACTCGTTCGCCACCCCACTGGATGTTGATGTGCCCAACCGCCAACTCACCAGCTTGGTGGGATGAAGGGCGGATGTGCTGGTAGGGTTACTCCGGTCACAATAGTGGTGACCAATCAGGAGGTGTCAAAACACCTTCATATGCCACATACACTGGAGATGAAAGCATGAAATAACATGATAAACATCCTACATCCTCTCGTTTTAAGACCCTCCAGCCACGGAGACAGCCTGCGAAGCAATTCCCAGAACTGCATCAAGTTTGTAGAGGCCGTGAGCCTATGGTGATTGGAGGTACGGAAATACGGTTGTACGAAGCCACCATTGATAGTGGACTCTAGGCTTTGGGAATGCAAGTTCTGCGAGCAGATCTCGAAGGAATCACTGGTGGCGATAGTGCCCTCTATATTAGTCATCAGCTTAAGTCTGGTATGCCACACAACAGCGTCTTGGATATCGTTACCAAAGCAGTATTGGCTACTGGTCAGCAGTCATAGAGGCGAGCATGTCTAGTGGCCGTTGCCTGCCGTTCACCAAACAGCTCTAGTGACACAACTACATGTCTTCTGGAGACTCTCGATCACGTAGATAGTTTGGCGTTCTTTCATGTGTTACTGATGGTCGATTTCAACCATCTAGGGGTCTCGTTTGCGACCACGAACCACAGTGAGCGGCAGAAAATTAGGTCTGTCTAGCTCTATGGTATAGTGCTCCAAGTCGCCAAGTGTGAGCACGTGAAACAACCAACCAGATGGTAGTAGGGTTGCACACCTTCCCAGTAGACTGGATTCTGACGAATGAACCCATTGTCAGCCGTCTGACGGTTTTTGGTACCCATATTGTTATCCAATTCAAGTCTACTCACATAGCAGAGCACCCCCAAGTAAAAAGCGCCACTCGGTAGACCTATGTAGGGCAGACTTTACGTCCCCGGATATTTCTTGAATTCCGTTTCCTGGCCTCAAAACTGTGCTTCAATAGGTGAGCACTGGGACGGAGTTAGGAAGGTAACAATGAATAATACATTGTGCAAAAGTGTTCCCCGTTCTTCTCCACACCTTATTAAGCCTTAGTAAGCAGAAGGACTGTCAGTATCTTTAGAGGAAAGGAGCCCCCGTTGAACCGATACCGGCTCATGCCGAGTTTCCATGACTATGAAGTATATTTGTGAATTCAAAACACAGGCAAGACAGGAGAATTTTGAAGACCGCTAGTTAATAAAATGACAATCAGCCATGAAAGTTTTTAACACCATATCTCGTGTGACACTAACGAAGCCAAGGATCTCATGTTCGTAGACTAGACGGCTAGCTCACCGATAACCATGAGTAAACAGAAGACGCACTCGCTGAAAATCACGGCAGAGTATTCCGCTGTAAGCGTCCAGAAATCAGCAACGACCCGCCATGTGCCTTTCCAACAGAGTACGCCAAACAATGCTATGGCCACTTAGGCTTTAGCGCTGCAAATGTGGAACAATAGCAGCTGAATCTGAAGGTAGGGAAATCTTCAGGCTCTGTTAAAATCGCACCGTAGTGTTCGAAGATTATGCGGACGTTTTATTACAATCATTTGCCACGTTTAATCTATTTCTGGAGTTGAAGAAAGTTCCCGTTAGGTAGAAAACGTATGCGGTATCTCCATTATTTAAATCAGTAGATCGTTCAACCCCTCAAAACTGCCGCCCAGTGACACTGTTGTTAGTATTTTCCAAAGTTGTGGAAAGCCTAGGTGACGATGTTATGCGGGACTTCCTGAATCGTATGGGATACTTACATATGACTCAACACAGTTTTCGTGAAACTAGGTCATGCCAGCCAGATCTCATGGAGGTCATGAGCTGTGGACAATTGTCTGGGACACCGTCGTACCCGCTGAGGCAGTTTTCCTAGACTTTTCATAATGTTATATTGCTCAACAAGCGTACAGCACTAGACTATGGGAGTGGTTCGATTGGGTAGCTTCAGGACTATTTGCAGGGCCGTTCTTTTCAGGTCCGTGTCAATGCAGTCCTCTCATCTAGAAGGGTGAATTTCAGCTTGGTCTTCCAAGGATTCACTCTGGGACTCCGAATGTTTACAGTATTGGTGAACGAATTGTTCGACCTAATGAATGTATGCGGATGATATTAAAATTTGCCATGCTATTCACAACTTGTTGAACAGAGGCACTATAAAATGACTTGAATAATTTATCGCGGTGGGGTACTCAAAATTCCATGCCATTCAACGATGTTGAATGCATTGTTTAAAAATCGGGAATCAGTTGAACCTCTATATAGAGTTTGATATCCAGACCTGCAGTCCCTTCTTGAGACGGGACATTAATTTGTTAGAAAAGTTCAAATCAGAGCCAAAGAAAGATTACATGTACTGTCTCAAATATCCTACTGGGGTAGACCCCGTACACTGGACCTGCTTAGTCTCAAATATCGGCGAGCTCTTGGACACGACATTTCTTCACAAAGTCGTCCACAATGAATTTTACCCAAATGGGTACATGTTTACAACTGTGGCTAAACACAACCTGCATAGCCACTCAATGAGGTTAAACCAGCAGCGTCCGCGCCTTCTACTTAGATAGCATCGTTTTCCTGTGCGCGTTTGTCATTCATGGAACCCGCACTCGGAAACGGTAGTGTAGGCAACTAGCACTCGGTTATTCAACCCGAGGCTAGATGAGCACGTCAGAGAGAATTGCCCACATGCAACTGTTGAGGTCCCAACCATCGCCTTTAATGAGCGTCCGATTCCGACGTAGAACTTAAAATACGTGGCTGATATGCGGTTTGTTTGTAGCTTGTTTGATGGTAGCCGCCCTTTGGTGAATGTCTGCTGTATGCTTGGCACTTCCCGCTGCCTTCTATTGCAAAATTGTGTTTAACGGGAATGGTCTGAAGGTAGTTCGGCAATTGTGTAGTTCGCCGGTATGGTGTTTCAAGGCCGAAACGAGTTGGAAACGGCCATTCAGGCGCGAAGAGATATTCTTCAAATTTTCAATGAAATATTAAAATGCGTATTACGGGACAAATATAAAGATTTCTCCGAGTATACTAGTGGTGTCGCAATGGAAAAAAACAGGTGTACTTGAAAATCGTCCACATTTGCACTTTTGTGGAAAAAATGTGTCGCCATTTTTTTCGACAAAAGCATAATGTTGGCTTTCCTAATCCATTTGACGTTCTGAAACTGCTTCCATTAAAATTTTAGTGGTGGAATACATCTTTCCACTTTGCAGGAACGCTCAATTTTGCGCGGTTTTGGAGATATAATAGAATTTTTAATTTTCAATTACGTTGTGTTCACAGCG
>JTDE01004941.1:6192-23109 GCA_014338405.1 Paragonimus skrjabini miyazakii
GTCGGCAAAAGAAGACATAATCAGCGGAAAAAGGGTCACAGGTTACAACGTTTGATTTACACACCACGAAAGGGGACAGTTCGCCCGTTCCTCAGATTCAGTCCAAAAGATGAGATATTACATTAATTTACCTTTTACAAGGTTAGGTAAAGACGACGTTTCAAATAGTTCGAGGTCAGGCAGGGAAATACGTGCCGTAAAGTGAAACCAAAAGTGAGAAAGCGCGCGTCGTATAATTTTGAACCGTGGCTAATCATTGCCTCCTTCCCTTGTGTTGCAGAGTCGGTGGTTTGTACAGTCTCCGAAGAAAAAGAGGCCCCAATTGAGGACAAACTATCGGAACAAACGCTGATTAGTGTAACGTGTTCTTGATAAACGATTTTTGGTGAACTCTCGTTCTCCCTCTTATCGGGTATACCAAATTTTGGAGAACCTGCCAGGATTTGATGAAGAAAAGAAAAAAAAGGACAATTGCCAGTAAAACAAAATAAATGTGAAAAACCCGCGCGAAGAAACATGACCGACTCAATGACAGAGGCAGTGACTACCTTGATGCGGGCGGTTGAAAATCTTTCTCCCAGCCAGCAGCTACAGCGACCCCTCTGCCGATGCCAGAGAAGTTTGTTCTTGGGATGCTGTATCCACGGTGGGAAAACATGGGGAAGCCGCACATCGACTAACTTCCCGCCACCCGACGAAAAATGGCCATCCTCTGTCTCCTGTTGGACGGGGCACTGAACATTGTTTTGAACATTCAGGTGATGGACACCGAGGTCGGTGATATGACATTCCAAGAGCTCCGCCAGTTGCTTGGCTCGTCTAGGTTGCCGATTTAATGAAGAGAACAATTTCAGGGTAGACGATAACAACCAGTCAAAAAGGTCGGTAAATTTGTGGAAGATCTGAATTATCTCGTTGAGAGGGCATATGACGGCGAGTCCGCCCAAGAACGTGTAAAGCAAGTGTTGGAGCAGTTAGTCATTGGAGTGTCCAGCGCGAACATAAAGCGCGAGCATTTGCAACATCATGCAACCGCTCCCGACTCGGCGCTGAAAGTTGCGGAGGACTTAAAGAGAATCGACGCCGCTCTCGAGACTCCGGCAGTATCGTGCTTTGCGCTTTGCAACGAACAACGTTCTTTTGTTAATCGTCGGTCATGACACCGTAGTCAGACACAGAATTACAGAGGTCCTCGTGTGCCCGCCCCCTCATGAAATCGCTCACAACCCCGATGTGGAACCTGTTACCGCGGTTGGAACAATCGGCCTTACACTCCGTGTCGACGGCAGCGGAAAGTAACTCCAGGTGAGCGAATTTGCAGTGCGATGTACCTCCCATCAGCAATTAGTCCAGGTTTAACTTCGGCTTCTGCTGTAGAGCTCACGATTGGAGATGCCACGGTCGTCGGGTTATTAGATACAGAGGCATCTCGTAGCATGATTAGATCAGATGTTGTCAGGTGGCTCGGCCGTCACAAACTAAAGCCCTATAGTTGGAAGCTGACTACTGCTAACGGCTCGGCCGTGCGTACACAAGGACCAGTGACATCCATAGCGAGGGTAGCCAATCAGACGCTCCGACACAAATTCGTAGTGGCCTCAAACCTTCCAGTTAGTTGCATAGTCTGGATCTACCTCTCAAAGCGTCTTGAATTCTGCCTAGACTTAGCAAAGCGTCAGCTGGTTACACCCTTGTGCACGGTGCTCCTTAGATCATTGTACGGCCATAATGGATTCGAGTTTACCCTGCAGGTCACCCCTGGGGATGTCGGATCACAAGTCGAAGCTTTACTTAAGGCTTCGGAGTGCCGTGATGATAACAAAAACACAGCTAAGTCGAGAAAAGTAATTCTCGATCACATTGGTGCGTTTGCTTGCAGTAAGAACGACCTGGGGCGAACGAACGTGGTAAAACACAAAATAAACACGGGGAACGCCCCTCTCATAAAGATACCACCCAGGAGAATCCCAGTGGTCCTACGGGTAGAGCTGTCCAATATGATTGATGAGATGCTGCAAAAAATTTAATCCAGCCGTCGAACTCCCCGTGGGCCTCTCCTGTTGTGTTGGTGATAAAGAAGGACGGTAGTTGGCGACTTTGTGTTGACTACAGGAGGCTGCGTGCAATCGGTAGAACGTGAATATCTCCGTTATCCTTTAGTTAAAAAATAATTCGTAGCAATTAAACTTGTTCAAAATTTGTGATATGTTGCAGAAATTAAAATCTTGAAAATCTGTTTCCTAGAGATTTCTTTGTTTCAGTCTTCCGAAGACGTAAAGAAGAAATGTGCGGTTGTTTAATGACATAGGGATTAATGGAAAAATAACGCGAAGTCGCATTCTACGTTATTCCGGAAATATGAAGGTAAAATATAATGAAAATCGATGTCATACACGTGAAAACAAATGTGTTTATTGAAATTTCGGCGTGATTTGGCAGGAAAGCATGATTATAATTTCGAAAACCAAACTGTTGTTGAAACATGAGTACTAAGCTTTTTATAATACTACAAGCGTGAGAGACGCCTATAACCTAATTCAACATAGGACAATTCACCATCCTTCACCACTCATTGGTACCACTGTTGTCAACTGTTCCATGGAATCAGGATGTACGCCGGCGTAGGATTATTGTACATGGTCCTTATGGGAATTCCCACATGCTTTAAAGCATATGACGTTGTGTGCGCACCCAAAGGGACCATGTACACCAATCAGAAACGTTGAAATCTTCGGTACACACCGATGCACAAACGTGTGTGGAAAAAACCGAGCGAAAGGTGTGACGGATGTAGCACAATGCGAGCATAGGCTTAAAGTGCATGACCCATAATGATGTTCATGGGGCATTCATCGTGTTTACACGGGACCTACGTGCACTAACTCAAAACATCTAAAAATAGATTACTAATAATCTATTTTTAGATGTTAGAAAGAGAACAATTAGCGAAACAGCTGTTTCGCTAATTGTTCTCTTTTTACCGACTCCTAAGACACTCCATAACGACACGTAGTATAGGCAAGATACGTGAAAAAAGTGCGTAGTTTGTGAAAAAATACATTAAAAACTGGGCCACATTAGAATATAATTAAATGCGATGCACATTTTGAGTAATGGAAGTGAACCGGCTCATTATTATACCACAAACGTACCACAAACGGCATTTTCCCCCGGATCACCAGGTGGATGCTGTACTGAATTTATTTTTCCGTGAGGCGTATGAAAAAATTGTTGACCTTGATATCCCGGAAGATCTCGAAGGTTTGTTTCACTTTCTGCGACGTAGGGTTGTAGGTCATCGTCCGGCTGTTAAGTATCGAAGAGAATTTCATGGACGACAACGGCTAAATGCGGAAAGCCTAATGGATTATCTACAGCAGCTGAAGAGATTAGCGCAGTTAACTTTCGTGGTTGAGACGACAAAGCAGGGGAAGAATCGTATTTTGGAGAGGTATCTGGAAGGAATTCGACAGTCGCATAAGCAGCGTGAATTCCTTCTCCGCCACCCTCGAAGCTTTGCCAAGGTTGAAAAGCTGGCGGACCTGTTGGACGGAGCGGAATGTGCTGAATTTGGAAATGAACACTTCAGCTATGTGGCTCAGGGTGTCCTTAATAAGTGACTGCAGAGTGGTTGGACCAGCGGAAGAACATCTTATAAAAAAACCGTCAAAAAAACGGAGGTATCAAACAACAGACGGATTGATCGGCGCAGATGTTTTGTCTGTGGCCGGTATAGACACGTGGCGCGTCGGTGTCCATTATCCGTTTGGAGACGTGCACCTGCTGGTTAATCTCCTGTATGTCAGTCGCGTATTCATGTTGTTCCTAAATATGAGGATAAAGATGTTGCCTTATGCCCTGTATTGAAATCAAAAATTGGCGGTCATAACTTCGAATGTCTGCTAGATTTCGGGTCCGTTTGTAGCTTGAATGATAAAGATACATATACCACCTGTCGCCGTGATGTTATAGCGGCCTGTCAGCCGGGTTCTGACCGTGAATGGACAACCATTACACGTATTGACATGTGTTCGCGGAACAGTGCAGATAAGAAAGTGAGCATGTACGCTGAAGTTCTTGGTTGTCCCAAAGTTGTCGTTTCATGTAATTCTGGGAAGTGACTATTCGTTAACCACGCACTGTATCTTGGACCTACCTTACCTTGCCGTACGCATGTATGGTGAGCACTTTTCGTTAGAACCTGTGTACGGGACATTATCAGGCCGTGTGGAAGCTTCTAAAAGACAGCATCCACCCAGTGGGGAAATGCACATCGAGTTCGAATGGCAGAAATTTATTAACGGCATTGTTCCACATCTCACAACACACCTAGCATGTAGAGTACGGGAGGTAATCGAAAAGCACCAAGCGACATTCTGGTGGAAAGTAAAACCGTCTGGGTGAACTCATGTTGTGCGTCACAGTATTAACCCGGACGGGGCACGTCCGATTCGGCAAGTGGCTCGTCGCTTGCCAGTCCATCTTCAAGGCTAGGTAGAAAAAATATTAACAGACATGTTAGAGAGCGCCTATGTACGGCCGTCAACTTCCCTATGGAAGTATCCAGTGATATTAGTAAAAAAAGGGTGATCCCTTGAGGTTATGCGTTGACTATTGCCAGTTAAACGCGGTAACAAAGAAAGACTTGTTTCCAATGCCACGTATTGATGATACTATTGATGTCCTCTCGAGCACTGAGGGGTTTAGTACCCTTGATTTGGCCCTTGGTTACGGGCAAGTGGAAGTGGAGCCCAGTGATCGTCTGAAAACTGCGTTTGTGATACCCTGTGGTCTGTACAAATTCAAAACTATGCCACTCGGTTTGAAGAGTGCCTCGGCCACTTTTCAAAGGTTGATGCAACAGGTGCTGGGTGACCTAATACCAAAACAGTGTGTGGTTTATCTAGATGACGTGATTGTACACGAACGCACCGCTGACGAGCACTTGCATAACCTGTCCAGTGTCCTTTCGCGACTACCAGAAGCTAGACTTGAATTGAACCAAACCAAATGTTCATTTATGCAGACTGGAGTAAAGTAATTAGTACACGTCATCTCAAGAGCTGGATGAGCTGTGACCCCGAAAAGATACTTAAAGTGAAAGAACGGCCAATTCCTGAGAGTGTTGAGGTGGTCCGTAGTTTTCTTGGTTTAGCTTCCATCTATCGACGATGTGTTCCCCGGTTTTCCCACGTAGCTAAACCCCTAATAACGTTGACTGAGAAAGGGCAATCGTTCAAGTACACTGAAGAATGTCAACAGTCTTTTGATCGACTGAAAAATGCGTTATGCACTGCCCCCGTTCTAGCGCTTCCAGATATACGGGCAGACGCGAAAATGTTTGTCCTAAATACTGACGTTAGCGACGTCGCTATAGGGCCTGTACTGTCTTAGTTAGGCAATAATGTTGTGGAGCATATTATTGCGTATGGGAGTCGAAACCTCAACAAGAGTGAAGGGAATTATTGCACCACTAGAAAAGAGATGCTTGCACTGCTACATTTTATTAAACATTTCCGTAACTCTCTTCTCGGAAGGCGTTTCCTAGTTCGAACAGGCCATTCATCACTTTAGTAGCTGTAGAATTTCAAGGAGCCGGAGGGGCAGGTTGCCCGTTGGCAAGAAATTTTACAAGAGTATAACTTCGAATGCAAACACAGACCCGGAACGCTGATGTATTATCTAGAATACCGATTCGCGGCCACGGTGATTGTTCTTCATGCGCAGGATACTCTATGACGATTACTGTTAAACCTGAGGAGAGTAATTGGTGGACTGCCATTCAGAGCAATGATGCAGATCTACAGATCATATATGAGCGAATAAAAGAAGGTGAGACACATCCGACAAACCGAGAGATGGCAAGAAGTAGTTGGGCGGTGTGTTACTTGTGGTTACTGTGGCGTCATCTCTATATCGCCGACGGTGTACTTCACAATACGGTCCGTAATATGAAAGTCAGATTGTAGTCCCAGAATCGACGGTTCCTATGGTCTTGCAAGAACTCCATGAGAATTTAGGGCACGCGGGCCAGAACAAGCTTGAAGAAGCTGCGAGGCGGCGTTTTTGATGGCTCCACCAACGCAGAGACATCAAGGATGTGTTCAGCAGTTGTGGTTTATATGCACAAGTAAAGAGCCCTGAGAGACAACGGTGCGCACTGTTACAGAGTATGCTGACGGAGTATCCGAAGGAGATAGTTGAAGTTGACATCGTCGGACCCCTACCAGAGACCAGAAGAAGAAATAGATACCTCCTCGTGATGACAGATCATTTTACTAAATGGTGTGAAGCTGTGCCAGTGCCACGAGTAGGCTGGGGAACGTCCTCCAAATTCATTTTTCATCATTGGATTTCGCGATGGGGTGTCCCGACTCAGTTACGCTCTGACAGCAGATCAAATTCCGAGGGTACATTAAAGCGAGAACTGCGCATAAGGAAGACGCGAACGACTGTCTATCGTCCGCAAGGTAATGGTGCCGTGCAGCGCGTAAACCGCATGTTGAAGTCTCTTCTAAAGGCGTTTGTGAGTTCGGCAAACATCAGATCATGGGATGAAGCGGTGTCTCAGTGTTTGATTGCATATCGTGTCCATTCTTCGACAGCATAATCACCACATTATCTGCTAACGAGTAGAGAATTACGACTGCCATCCGATTTGCTTATACCCAGGTTGCCGCCAGACAACTTACTGACCTCAGACTATTGCATTCAGCTACGTGACAAATTAGCGAAAGCATACAGGTTGGCATGGGAACACCTGCAAACGGCCCAGCGGAGACAGAAAGACTATTATGATAGGAAGGCATGGAAGCCCCCTAGAGCCGGGTGATAAAGTTTAGTCACTTGCAGAAGTCCCGGAAACTGGAATTCCAAAGAAATTGTTCCATGAATGGAAGGGACCGTACGTCGTGCACGACATCATTTCTGAATCCACTTGCACCATACGGGACGTTAACGACAACAAGTCAAGACTCAGGGTGGTACATTTCAATCGTTCAAAGCCGGACACCACAAGACCAACTCAATTGATTGAAGGCGATGGAGTGGAAGTAGCTGAGGGGTGCATAGTACCAACAGAAGGGGGACAGGCTGAAGCACTGTGGCCAGTGCTTGGATCGAGGAGGAGAGGTAGTAGCGTGTAGTGTGCCGCCATTTTGTTTTGTCACACATACTCCCTTCCGCTTCCTTTCAGGCCACGTCCCCGTAACGGGCTGAGGAGGCTGACCAACCCGGGCCGGAAGTCGGCGGGCAGTGAGCGTGAGGCCATTTCTGATTGATGGGCTATTCCGGACCGTGGGACCCCGTATATACATATGGAGAAGGACACGTTGTGAATTGAATCTCTCGGTATCTTTGTTGTGTTCAATACACGTTTATTGTCGACTCGTGACTTTTTCTTCTTTGGCGAGACGGACTTTCTGTGTTACGATTAGCAAACGTTGGACATAGTGTGTTTTTCTTGTGATTGACTTTCTGGAATATTACACAAAGCACCTGACGTCGAGAGATGCAGTCTTTTGCAGAGGGGTTAGCTGCTTCAGATCGGGTTCGTCTTCCAGACTATGGCTTCCAGCGACCTGCAGGGTCGGTGGCTGCAGACTTTAGGTGAGAAGACGGCCAGCCGATCCCAGTGGCATGAATGTATTCGTTGTTTGTCCGAGTTGTCTGTGGAACGAGTGCATCTAGTGACGCAGGACAGTGATGGCCGTAAGAAAGGTTTCTCACTGATGACGCCTTACTTTCACTCACAGTTCGGTTGTTTGTCTGCTGTTATGTTGTGTTGAGCGTTTTGGCGTAGATTTAACAATACTTTCTGATGGTTAGGTCCCTACCCGTCCTCTCTCTTCTTCTTCACTCTGTTTCTGTGCAGGGTTTGCCTTTTTCCTCCGCATGGTTGTGTGCAACTAAGCATCATCATGAACCACTGATGTATTCTTTTCTGTGTTGATGATGAGGATGCGGATGATGGAAGGGTAAAAGCACTTTTATACTTTCTCCGTATGTGTGTATATTGTATGCATAAGAGTGAATGTTTTGTGCAAAAGTCTTTCGTTTTAGGGCAGTAGAATTTCCCCATTGTATATTGAGCTCATCGAAGTGGTTTATGACTGGCCTAGTGCAGCCATGTTTTGCGGCATTTTTTATTGCGAATGCACGCACTGGCTGCTGCGATAGACCGATACCCGAGAGAACACTTGAGCTGTCACACTCGTCATGTAGTTCAGCCGCTGTATAAAGTACAGTCAATGGAGGGTAGTGTGCAGGAACCAACGAATGTTGTCAATCATCCTGTGACCCACAATACGGTATAGTCAAGTGGTCCCATAAACATGTTTCAGTATTTCAACACCAACGACGGGCGGCGGACGCGAGAGCAGTCGCATCAGTTCTGATACGCTCAGGCACACTACTGAAGCTTTTGGAAGGGGCGATGATTGACGCGTGGTAACTCGACTAAGTGGAGTCAATCGCGAGACTGCGCATAAGTGGCTTCATGTCCATTGCAGCAGTTACGAAGCGCGACCATGGAGAGAGCACAGAGGTGAAATTTCGAATGAATCGGGAATCGATACTATACTGGAGTAAATTTCTATGAACCTAAAAGTGAAAATGCGTGTGAAAACAGAGTGTGCGAAAGAGGTATAGGAAGCTACTCTCAGTCGGAATCTCATTCTGTGGTGTATCATTGTGAAGCAGCTTCAGTAAATTCCCGTCAGCATGGACACAAATAAGAACCCGGCGGTACATCGGCATTTTGTTTATCAATTGTTGCAGTGTTATGCGAGTTCTAAGACATTTTGCTTAATCGATTAGACAGACTTCAACTTGCTTTGCACAAGTTCGATGGGACGTTCTTTGAAGGGAACAAAAGCATGCAATTTTATGTTCGAAAGCACAGGCCGAAACATACATTTGGTCGGTGCGATCACAGAATGCTATTACGACCTATACGATGCAAAGGGGTGCTCAAGACAGTACTGAGTGTGGACAATAGATTTGTGCTCTGATGGAAAAAGTGAAGATCGGCGCGGATACGTTAACAATAGTGGTAGTTAGTGACTGTCCCTTACTGTACTGATTTGGAAGGCATCTTTCCCGAGGATGCTTGTTGTGACTAACATCCTATTTGCCAGCGAAGGAAAAAGTGAGGCAGCAGTTGCGAGGCAGTTATGATGCCTTAATAAGTAGTGATCCTCATCACGCACTGAGACAGTAGAAATAGCATATGCGTACTCGGGAACAAGCAGTTCGTTCTGTTATGGAGAACGTCACGGGAAACGATGTGCCCAGTTCTTCTGCCATACTAAACAATTATGTGTGAAGGCGCTGAAAGAAAAGATATGAGAATATCGCCGTAAATGCCACATCTACCTATGAGTAACGAAAGCGCGATTCCGGGATAGCACCATATGACTGATTTTCATATTCATGCACACAAATAGTTTTGTTGGGTAGAAAATACAAATTTCTAACCAGCTTTGTCGTCCGAAGCAGATGTCCAAAACTGCGAAACACAGGTTTCATAACAACGAGATTTGGTCCCGTTCAAAGTTCTAATGGGTAGAGTTACTAATCACTGGTGGCTGTGTAATGAATGTAATGGATGTAATTGGATGAGCGTAGCCGAACGAAATATTTAGTTTGTACACCATCATATAAATTGAAGCCAAGCACAGTGTATCCAAACAATTCACGCAGCAAGCTGGATACCTCTGGTATTATCATCGTATATTAAGCAGCTTTTAGTTTGGAACGTTCGTTTATAAACAATCACGTATGAATACAAACGCACAATCATAGTATCGAGATATAATACATGTATTGTGAATGTTGCTCAACTAGTAGTTTCTGCACTCGCTCTAAGGGAAGACGCAGTTGTAATACCTCTTTAAATTGACATACACTCACTGATATAGTAGGAACATAACGAACGAGTATTTTTTTCTGTGTAGATAAAAGCTCCCGACCATCCGGTCGTTGGGCAGTGCAGTATAATGTAGGTGTGTTTTTGAGCGTGTTGTAAACTGTTCAGGATGTTTTTTGAGGCCCAGCCGCTTAGCATCTTTGTAAGTCATACCGACTCGCATGATACTAAATGTGATTGTCCTGTTTGTACTCTTCTTTTATCATTGGTCTTCACGTACCCGGTAACAGGCAAACTTTATTCCGTCCCCGGCCAGCCGCAAATAGATGAGGTTTGACAAGTCATGTAACCCTTTTTACTGCGCAGTACAAAATATTAGCTCAGTTCAGTCGACTACCGAGTTGTGACATTGCGGTTGCTAACGACCGTGCACTACTCAGCTGACAAGCCCGAATCTGCACGTTTGGGTCTAGCAATAACTGGTAGTCCAGTTTTCCCTAACTTTATATAATACTTAAAGTAAACGTTTTACTTAGTTCCACTAAGCATAACGCAAAACAGAGGTCTTGGAGTTATTTCATTTAATGTAATACTCACAGGTGGCAGATTGATGGCCCTGTTAAATGGGACTAGATTGCGAAAATTTTTGTTTATTTAGTTTTACGCCATTTATTTGTAGTGAATATCTTACGTCAATATCTGTTAGCTAGACGAGAGTTGTGACAAAATAAATCCAGAACAACCCAAGGTTAACAAACGTTGTAGGGAGCAGAAATTCATGTATAGCTCAATTGAATACCATGGTTTCGGCAAATATCAAGCGTCACAGATTGTGACAATCTAAAGTGTTAGTGTAAACGTCGGTTCGGCTCAAGTTGTGACGCGCAAGCGAGAGGTGTGTAAAATTTGGCCAAGACAATCACGTGCTATTAGCCATGACAACGAGACACGTGTTGAACAAAACGGCATCATTAGAACAAACCGATCAATTACATTGAAAGTGATCCGTCTCCGACAGATGTAGAACGCCATTCTGGTTGTAAAATGTAACTGCGAATTTCACGGTAGGCAAAGGTGCTATCAGCCTCGTAAACACACCAGTATACTTTGCGCAATTTTTGTCAGGGAAGTCTCCGATTCCCCGAAGATATTGCATTCCAAAAGGAACGAAAAGCAAACTAACCAAACTCAAACAACTCAAACACCAACTAATACTTTGTTTATGTTTTCTCAGTTTATTTCGACAGCCTCGCTGAACTTCCCTAGTGCTCAAAGTATCTGACGGACAATGCGTGAATGGTTCCATCTTCAATTATTTTTACGTGGATTGTGGGTAATCACTGAAGTTCGGCCAACGACGGTTGATGAAACAGTGTAGTTCCTGGAGCGATAAAATTGCTGCTATTGTATCAGACCGGTTGGTCATTGGCCAGTAGCTACTGCGACCCAGGCGGTGATGAGCTCGTCCGTATTGTTGGGATTGGTATTACGGAAGGCTTACTGGGGAAAGACGTGTCACCTCAATAAATCAGAAAATCAAAACCGTTAGTCGAAGTGGATTTTGAGGTCTCAAGATATATACTACGGACGATAATATTCAGGTACTAGTTGGTGGAGCCCGGAATGCACAGCACTAACAGTTGCCTACCGTATGATAACGGACTTTGGCAGGCGGTGTAAAATGTTTCGTCGCAGAACTGAGAAAACCTCTTCCCTCTAGCTACACCCGCTATTGTGTTCACCAGCATAATGATTACTGTCTATGCCCTCACCACACATTTGTGTTCTACTTAAGTACTTTTTCCTCATTCACCAGTGGCCAGGGTGGCTATCCACGATCTGGTCTACTTGCGTGATATTTTACTTGCAGCCTTGTTCTCCCTGCTGATAACCTTGTGTTGAACGAGTCTGATTACTATGGACGACTGAAGTCGGATTATTGTAAAAACTCAAGCATTCCCTGAACAGCACCGTAGAAATGGTTGGGTCCAATCATGCCGCAAGTTCATGGATCCATTTACGAGCCACAAGTTACTTGCCGATCAGGCGCAGGTCGTTATGCACGCACCAATAAAGTTAACAGCAATAATAAGTACCGATTATTCATACAACAGTCAATCTAACCCGTAAACAAAAATATCCGAGTCATATTGAAATTGACCATAAGAACAGGAAAGAAAAATGCATAAAAAACATTTGTTATGGATAGGGTTATGTCCGTTTGTCGTAAGTTTGAACTTGATAAGTTGATGAATTTCTATTATTTCCACTTTTTTCAAATTCATTCTTCTTCCTCTACTATCATGTCTGTTGCGTTACTTTATTCACATAATGGGTGTATTGTAAAATTATTAGTTATGCGTATGATGTGCACTTATGCGTATCGCGTTACAGTGTGTACATTGATCACGCTCATCTGAGCGTAGTTCTGACAAATGCGTTGAGAAATATATCATTATTGTTATTTATAAGCGTCCTGTTAGAAAATGCTTCATCCTTGGGCGCTGAAGAAATATCAGCCAACTTAACTCAACTCTAGCAGCGCAGAATACTCCTGGTGGTCCACACGAAAAGCATAGCCGTCATGCGGACTGGAATGCGTCTATTTTAAATCTTCTTTCAGCTTAAATAGCAACGCGAATTTTCTTGGCTTGGAATCTGCGAAATACCTTTCAGAAGCTGTAGAAGCAGAGGCCGTTTGGCGGCCGCCAAAGATAGAGCGCATATCTTGAAATCGTCGACAACACTACGTTTTAACTGAGGACGTAATTTTTCTTCCGCTACTGTCGATCATCACAAATATGTTTTTCTGAAAACTACATTAGAATAATCCATCTCAACTGTGATACAGAACAAATAGTCGAACTGAAATATTTGATTGCCCGTTGTTCTTTTGCATTTGCTGCATCCGCCGCCCCGCCGTGACCAAAAAGTCAACGTCGGTTCCTGCGAATAATCCTAGTGAATCTTGAAGTTTTATAACGCCTGCCAGCAGTCAACCATCCGTATATCGTGAAAATGCCGCCAATAACATATCGTCCGTCATTGCAAGCCGGCTGCGCCTAGAGTCTCCATAAGGCATCACTTGGCGTCAGGTTTAAGTCCTAACAATATTGCATGTCTTGCATTTGTTAGTTTGCTCGTCCCTTCACGATTTGCTGGTCCAAATTGTCTTCTAATTTTTTGAGCCTAACAGATGTGCGTCGCATCTCAGATTAGTTAGTCATCATAAACCGTGAGAACAGCGCGGCTGCTGATGTACGCGAATTTAGTTTGGGGATAGCAGGGCTTCTGTGAGCAGGGACTGCGCTGCAGGCGCCAAATGAATTTCAACTAGAATTGGAGCTAATGTTCCAAAGTACCGTGATGCTGACTTGTTGAATAGTCATTCATATGAATAACACTACCCGGGTCACAGACGGATCAAACAGACCAGTTAGCTTTTTATTGCCCGCAACTTTCGCCCTGCTACGTCAACGCCAGTTTTTTCTTCAACAACACGGCTGAGACCATTCACCTTCATAGTCGCTGGCAAACATGTCTGACCAGAGCTCAGTAATTGAACATGTAAATGAAAATGTGTGAATGTAGGACCGTTCCAATGCATTGGCGCGTCCCAGTCAATTATTATCACGAAACGTTTACGTTCTGGGCCGCCGGTCATATGTCAGAGGCGAGCGCCTTTTCCCAAGCTCTTTACCGGATGTCCCGAACTCACTAGAATTTAACCCGTTATTTTCAGTTCTACGGAAAGCGTAGGCATTTTGCTCCAACAAAACAAACCAGATTTTGAATCACCGCAGAAACTTCAGCGGCCGCCGGATGAGCTAGATGTGGAGAATAAACCCACACTCAACAGGCCTCACAAATCCCGCCAAAACGGACTCCCGGGGCAAACTTCCGTCACTCGTAGTAACAGAGAAGACACCGTGAAGATTATGCTAACAGCATGTTCATCGCTCATTCACGTTTGTCCTCGTTGGGAGCGGGACAAGTCTGCTTCTGCCGTTAAGGAGATCCAGTGAATGGCACAGTGTGGTTGCAAAAGCTCTCTAATAATGAGGAGCGTGTAGTTTGGTTTCACACGGCGTTCAGAAATCGAGAAAGGCGGACGTACTGTTCACTTATGGGCAAGACATCAAACGGCGGAAGTGCAGGTGGGCATTGCAAAACCTGAGCGGGTGCGAACTTGAAGTATGGTCCATTCAAGACCTCTCACACCCAAACTTCCTGTGTTTAGGTTCGGCCCCCAGATCATGGCGAACTCCGTCAACGAGCTCAATGCTGTTTATTGCACTTTAGGAGCGGTACACATTAACCTCAATATATCACCCCAGTTTCGAATCCTGACGGACTGATTAAGGTGTAACCGTTGAATATCTTTTCGGTACAACACCGATGGCTACAAACATGGTCAACTCTAACAGGATATCAGAAGTCCTCACTAGTTCACCAACTTCTACACGCTAAATCCTGACAGAACCAACCCCGAAAGAGTTAGCTTAGCCCAAGAAGTACCCTGTGCTAAGTTAAATGAAGCAGTTGCTTTAGAAAAATCACTGAAGTGTGCAAAGTTGTTTGATAGTGTATGTTCGGAACTTCTTTCGGAAAAACTTGCAAAAACTGCGAAAGCCTGTCGACTGGTGGATGCCCAAGATCATATTTCCATTGGAGACTTAACTAACGCTGCAAATAACGGACGGTGAAATAAAACATCCAGGTTTTCTGTATTTATCACGATGATTGGTTAGTCAGCTGGGAGAGAGGCATAGCAAGTTACATTTGCACTGATTTACGCAAATTTCTAGCTGGGAATCCTCTCGTGCTGTCAGTTGGCAAGCTCCGTTGTTCAACCATCGGTGCATTTCACTCGTCTCATGTTATCATCATCGACATTCATCGTGTGTTATTCGTAACCCCAAAATAAGACACAAGAATGCGCAGTGCCATCAAACGTGTCAATACAGACAGAGGGTGTCACATCATCGTTCTAGTTTACTTCACTCATACCAGTGGACTGACGTCCATCACTATGGTCATTGGACTGTACAATCCTTTGTGAGAAGTAGGACCCACCAAAAGAAATCAACCAATTCGTGAGGCGGAGGAAGGCAACAAACCACCCCAACCACACGTGATGTTGGATGCCAAACCTGAAGTAGTGGATATCACTGGAGATGGCGTGCTATTGGGTACAACCGACGACGCCATATTCAGCAATTTTCTAATGTTATGTCATTACTACCCACCCTAAGGTTCCCAGATGAACACAACCTCGGATGAGCCAAATTCCAATCAGTGCAGGAGAACCTATCTCACGCCAAGTGACCGCTACTCGGTCAACGTAACCTAGTGGACTAACTCATCGAAGCCGGAGATTTTGTGAACACAGTTTTTACAGTGTCACTGGGGAAGATTGGTAAGCTCTGAAAAGCTCCGGTAAGCTCCCAAAAATTGTTCTGCCCTAACTCTCCGATGGGAAATTTTGAGGGCATGGGATGCGGTTTCGATCAGACTTGGCTACTTGGCGTGGATTCCAGTAGCTTTCGTATAGTCTCCAGTCTTCTACGGTCCTATAAGACCTGATCTTGTAGGTATGGTGAACACGGGCTGTTATAAGATCGGATGATTTTTGAGCAGATTATCTCGGAAATATCCGTTTTAGCAACCCTAAGCACTTCTGCTGACATTAACAGTTTTCAATCGAATTTTGGGGTTCCTTCATTACAAGTGTCAAAGGTGACGTTGTAATTTGGTGCTGTGTTCTGTCACGTTGGCTGACAGATTTCCAGAAAGTACTTGAACGACGCAGTCTGCCGACCTAACTCTGGTGAATCCGCTCAAAACTTTTTGGAGCCGGTCACAATTGATCCACTGTTCATTGTGCGAATTTTTCGGCAGCTGAGATCTACGCACTTCGAGATGAAATTGACGCTGGACTTTGGATACCAAACGTCAGTGATGACAGCGATCGATGGAAAACTTCCGCGAGTCAAAGGCCTGTGGGGAAAGATTGTTCAAGACAGGTCATGAACCATTAGTTGTTCATCATCCACTAATTACACCCAACTACCCAACAACGAGCTCCTCCCTGCACAAGAGACAAACCACTGGGTTTTCCATGTTTATCAATGAAGGAACTAACTCCGGTGAGTTTCTTTGGATGCTGACGGACAGCGTTTAAACTGGCTAGGGGTAGCTGTCGTCTAAACTGGCGGGACGAACAGTGTTGGCGGTGTGAGGTGGTTTTGGGAAACGAGCCGAACTATGAAGGTGGCTGGGTGTTACTCTGGGCGCTTTGGCCAAAACGACTGTCTCCGTCAAAAATGTTAGGGGGATTGGCTTTGGCTGAGTGGAGTGTCCAGCGTTTGTGTTATGGGAAGCTCGAAGGTTCAATGCACAGTCAGATTATTTGTAGTGATAGCTGGCGTTAAAAACTGCTGTTAGAAATTCTCTGGGAAGTATCGGTACGAACAGAAGGGTAGCATTCGATGGACGAAACGTCTAAAGAAGTAATCACAAACCTCATTTACATTGTGTCCCAGCGTTTGCGATAGACCGTTGAGTCCTTTACCCACTAGTTCGTCGTAGTATCCAACCGGAGGTACTTGGCACACAGCTGCCTAAGGACGGCGCAATAAAAGTTATTGTCGCCGATCACGGAGATGATGTATTGTGGTAGCCGAATGGGAACGCTATTGCCCACCCCACTGCCAAATACTAATTGCTGAAGTTTAGTCTCGTTTGATATCTTAGTAGGCTCAAATGTTGCCACATCTCGTTCGTCATAAGAGGATTCATCTTGCATTGGGCAAAAGGTATCAATCATCTCACAAGTGACATCCGTGAGAAACTGAGCAACCATATAAGAATGGTGACTTAAGTGAGAAGAGTGCTTTGGCCAAAGCGAACTTAACGCTAAGACCGGATGTAAGAAATGTGGGTGATTTGGTGTTCATGGTGTTCTTAGAACACACAATATTCTCGGCACCCCCAATGAGTACGATATACTTGGAGTCCTGCGATTATGATCAAAAGCTATATATGTG
>JTDE01004941.1:23659-53108 GCA_014338405.1 Paragonimus skrjabini miyazakii
AATGAATGACAGCGTGAGAAAGATGTGGAGCCAGTAACACCATTCACGTTTTAAAAACGGCTTAGACAGATTCTTAACATCATCAAATATAATGTCGATCTTGAAACTGCGTATCTTCTGATGACCTTTTTAAATGTGGTCTGGAGAACATTTGGCCGTCAGCAGTATAAAGGTATCTACTCGTCCCTACTTTCAGGCTCTGATCTAAAACAGCTTGCTTGAAACTGCTTATTGCGCATCCACCGTTTACCCCCACCTTAACTAGCATTTGATTCATTGTGCACTCACGAAACCGCATCATTTTATTCACGTGCGCCACCCCGCACGCGTCGCTCAGAATATTGGACAATATAAAATTGAAGCTTCTAGTAAATTCATTGCAATAAATTTATATATACTTGTACTTAAAGCAAAAAGAAAGAAGAAGAAAAAGGATCCTAACCCATACTCAAACAGCAAACAGCCCCATTAAATATGAGGCAAAATGGGGCCACTCGGGTGCGAAATGGGACTTTGTATATGTGTGGGTTTTTCACGATAAATACTTGAAATTTTCGGATGCTGTATGTTTCCCGCAATTTCCTTACTTCCGTTGTTGTTTTAGTGCCCATCTGGTAATGTCTCATTTTTACGTTTTGCTTTAGTGCATCCCTTTTACATAACTAATTCAGCTCCGTGTGGGTTGTCTTTAAATGTCGGTAGGTTGTCGTGATGTGTTATTTGCTGTCGTCACATTATTCTGCAACGTTTATTATGTTCAACAGAAAATAAATGATCGCCGTTCGGTATTAACTATTTACCGAAAGTGCGGGAGGTTTACGCAGGTGAGTAAGTGTTTTGGAGGTGAACGATTGTCAAGGTGAGATCACAGGGATGGCGGTACATATTTGGCTAGACTGAATGCCTCATCTTTCGGTTTGATAGTGTTTTTCAAATCTGTTCTGCAATGCAAACTAGCCCTTCGTGAAGTGTCACTGCTAAATGTGATGGAATCAAACGTCGTGAATGCATCGGCTTTGGACCCCCACAAGCCACCTCAAACCGGAACGGAAAATGAAGCAGATGAAGGTAGTTATTGATACATTATTTTAAAATTTCTCTGTAAGACCATTGTGTTTACCGGTAACCCCACCCGAAAAAAGAATTCAACCGGATATTGTTAGCTGGTTCCTACGAGGAAACATATCACTGTAAGCCTAGCGAATGATAATGAAATCTGTGAGATATTACTACCCTTAATTACCGAAAGAACCTCTAACATTGAAGAGCGCTCCGCGAGCTCATAATGAAGCAGTCGTCAGGGATGGAGTTTATGTTTACTTTGATTTGATCCGTGGTTTATGTATTCTTCTCTGCCATCTTCCCGAAAATGTTTGCAATGACCTATCATTGCAGCTGAACATTGACAGTATGCTAGTGTACAACTCATCTCACACCAATCCCCCGCAAAGTTATTAAACCTTTTTTGTCGGTGCCATTCGTCGTTGTTGTTTACAGATGGCCAGTGGAGCCGTCGGAAGTCCAGGCGTACATGCAGCAGTGCAGTGATAAAATGAACGTTCCTTACAGCGAGGGGTTGGTCAATCCTGGGAGCACTAAAAGCATCTTCATGATTCTTTCAGGCGTTGTCACGCTGGCTATTTTGGCTGTGACCAGTACAGCCAACCTGGTGTGTTAATAGCGCACAAAGCGACCTTCCTTACATGTGACAGCCCAAGTGGAACAGATGGAAGTTTTTCCTTCCAGAGTGACGGGCACCATCACACTGGTGATTCCCCATTCCTTTCGCTCCCCCCGGATATGGTTAAAACTTTCCCACATGATCATGTGCACATTGTTCATTCAGGTGTAACCAAAATATTGATCGGTCCTTGGTTATCGTCTCTACATGACGCTGGAGATCGCCTTAGCCCTGCTTGCATCCTTGCGATATGTGATAGGATAAACAAGGCCCATGCACACACACCCGTTGACTTCCAAAGATTGTGCCGGCCGTCAGCTGAGTTTAAACGTTGGAAGGCAACTGAGTTCAGACAGATTTTACTATATCTTGGTTCCGTTGTATTGCAACAGTTATTGAAATAGATAAGTATGAGCAATTTTTATAAATTTTCGTCTGTATATACATTCTATGTCAACCTTTATTGATACCCAAATACGCTTCTTTCGTTGATCAGTTGCTGATTATTTTCATCAGACGCTTCACAGTCATTTATGGTCGACAAGAATTTGTTCACAATGTACATAGCGTAATTCATTTGGTAGACGACGCGTTGCATCATGGACCTTTTGGTAGTTTCTCTTGCTTCCCTTTCGAGTCATTTTTGCGCTTCATGAAGACATACGTTCGTTGCCCAAACAAACCTGCAGAGCAAAGATTCTGCCGACTGAATGAGTCAAACTGCGGACGGAAGATACACCACGATGTCTACCTAGATGATGTCGGTGTGGCATTATGTGGCCGAAGGGTCCGTCAAATGGCCGGCCGTTAAAGACAGAGACACACAGATGAATGTTGCTTAACGCCATACCTCTACTACCGGTTACCGCTAGTGAGGAAGTCAACGTCATTCTGCCCAGGCAACAGTGTCATTTATTACGTACTGATATATTCAATGATTTCTACGCGAAAGTTTTCGAACTTGAGCAGAATTTGATAGAAGAATCCAGCAGTGGACAGAAAGACGCAACCGAGAAAACGACATACTTTGGCACCCGCTGGCCAACTAGGAAAAGGTTTGTTGGACGTTTTCATTTCCATTGACATTAGAGTTCTTATTCGATTGACTTTCTTCGAAGAGGAACGAGCTGAGCGCTAGCAGGTTCACGCTCCCAGGAACCCACATGAGAAGCCATTCCCCACTCTAAATGCGCGGCACCAACCTCATCAGAACCAGTACTGAAGCATCTGGCCCATGATGTAAACTATGTTGTGCAATGTCCACTATCAATTCGTTACAGTTCTGCAGGGCGAATGACACTTCTACAAGCTTCATCCGTTGTGTCATATATTAATACGCGGGCACCTAACGGTGAGGTTGCATGGCTTGCGGCAATTAATCGAAGTTCTGGAAAGACTCACCATTACTCCAAAACCACATTTCCAGATGCTATGGTTGCTTTAGAGAAGCGTTTCACACATGTTGAAGCAGATGGCAATGCGCTACTCGAACGGTTACATTCAACACAAGGTCAAACAGCTACAACGTTTAGAAAAGCTGTACACGTGACGTTCCAAACAATAACCTCAACAAGCGAACTCAATTTGTGTGAAAAACAGCTGGAAGATGCACAATAATACGAAACCGTTGAGGCCCAGTTGTCTCGAATAGGAGGGACCAACCTCCGTAATCTCCTACGTCGAATGTTATCACGGGTGTTCAGTGTGACTTTCTCCAAGCAACTGAAGCGGAGTGGGGTTCACGTGAGACACCAGACCAGCAAACTTGAAATAATGAGGGCTATTACTCGTAAGAAGATAGTTCCCACTCTTATTAGTCACTTTCACGATCGGTATACAACTATCGTTTCGCCAGAGCGATGGGTAAAGAAATGGAATTGGAGACTAGAAAGTGGTTCCATAACGCGCGAGACCACGCAAGTGGAAGAAAACTCAGAATGTAAACTGATAATATTTGACTGCTTTCTGTAGTAAACTTATGTCAGAGAGATATATGTACACACTTATGTGAACGTTCCTGTATTTTTGCACGTATACATGTACATATATTCAAACTACTGCTTTCGGCGTTGTTTGTTGCTTATCCACTTCTACCAGAGAAGTGAAGACAAAAATTACGAACGAATGTCACGAGTGATTCCAAATAATGTGTATCGTTATGTTAACTGTCATCATCTTTCTTTTCATCTCACATTTCAGATAGGTGGAATACGTGTACGGAACTTACAAGTCCACAAATCAAGTAAGGCGGATTTTCATTGATAACTGTTTGCTTCTGTTTGCAGACTGCGTTAACATGTTGATTGTGTTATATCTGATGTGACGCTTCAGCAATAAGTTGCCTCTGAAACATTAATTATCGCTTGTAGCGCAATCACATCTGCTTGTTTACGCGTTTTCATCGACATAAACAGCAACCTTATGTTAATCTGCTTCATTGACGTTCTCACTTACAAAACCTTATTGGTTACCTTGCAGATACTCTTCGAAGACATTCCATCCATATGGACGATGAAGATCAGTGAACGAAGATTTGTTTTGCACTGTCAGCCAATTGTATCGGAAGAAACTAGGGTTCTGATCCGAACAGCCGTGTTGTACATTTACGATTATGGACAATGAATGTGCATGCGTCTACAACGTTTCGTTCACTCTCGCTCGTATTCTTGCATCGGCGGGCCATACGGTAGATTAGGGAGCATTGCGGATGCGATGGAGCAATGAAATAGGGAGAACTAAAGGGATAATGCGTAGCAGTTGAGAGAAATCGAGGTGCGCAGGTGAACCTTTGCGCGGCCAAACGATTTTGCGGCCGGCCCCACTTTGCCCCCATGGGTCCCCTTGGAGACTAATCGGCCAAACCACACTTTTATCCACCGCCGGCCCTAAAGGCCCATCGGGGTCTACTAAGGGACCATGTGGGATGTGCTACTCGAAACATACACGCTTTTCCCGCATATTATATATACGCCCATTAGTGGTAACCTGTTCGCACTGGTAATCATTCAGGCTATAACTAACGGTAACCGGTATTGACGGCAAACTTGACTGGCACATAAAAACTCTCAGCAGAAAACTGTGGGAAAAAATACCACCCTGTTTGACTTAATAATCCCAATGAAACCCCAGTTCACATCCTGTGCTCTCTCTTGTGCCTCAAACCCTCCTCATTAATCACCTAATTATCATTGCGTGCTATGAAATATAGATTCTAGCTAAAAAATTGAGCCTCTGAAACAAACTGGCGCCAAAACTTTATATGGCGTTTTTAGTACTAAGTGGTAGTAATTCTAGAAGTAGCTGTCAGTTGCCCACTTACCGCGGAATGCTATGACAGTTACTTGTCAGTATTACACACTTTACTGGAAAAACACAAAAATATTAATGTCGCGTGAAGATTTGTCTAGAAAGTATATCATTTACACCATCCTTCATATTACGTACGATTAATTCACACGTTGCCATTTAACACATGGGATTGCGTTCTTTTTCTTACACCCACGAGCATTTGTTATGCAATGAAAATTTTCGCAATGAATGGAAGCTCAACACCTCATATTGACATAGCGATTCGCGAAATTTTCAACGTTTTGACGTTTTCGAGCAATCGATGAAGTCCTGCACCAGAGTTCGCTCAATTCTTTGCCGGATTTTAAAACTTCCCGTCATCCCCGCCGCAACTGAATTATTTCAACACTTTCTGATTGAAGTAACGTCGAATAAGGGAGAAATCCGTCGAAGATACAATTGCGCATATTTCCCGGCATGACCCTGAAATATTTGAAACGTTGTTTCCTACGTAACCTTGTAGAAGGTAAATTAATGTAACATCTCATTCTTTGGACTGAGGCGGACTATCTTCTTCCCTGGGGCATGCATCGAACGTCTGTAAATCGTGACAATTTTCCCTCTGATTTCGCTTTATTTTTTCCGACAGATTTCATGGTTGTCTTGCTATGTAATCAGTTGTTGCTTTGCACCAAATGCACTTACCTGTGACGATCATGCATATCTGAGCGTGTCTCTCACAAATGCGTTGAGAAATATATTATTATTGAAACCTATTGCTAATTACTGTTGTATTATTACATTAATGACAATCAGGTGCGCACTTGCGCTCAAGGAATAAATACCCGATTTACTCAGTTCGGCTCATTAGTATTATCGCGTTGAAGCTAGTTCTGAAATTTAGCCGAGTCAATTACTCAATTTCTGTATTTCTAGAACCATTACAAAAGGTCACTGTGAATGAAGTAAAAGTACAGATGGCTGATGCGGTTTGTTCTAAAAGGGTAATGAAAATATACAGCCTTTTCAACAAACACAAAATCCATCAACCTAACCCTCCACTTTCCTGAACAGGTGTGCTTTTAAACAGCAAAATCCAAAGGGACAATAGGCTGTATCAAACGGTTATTCTGTCAACTGGTTGCAAGGCCCAGTCTTTACAAAATGTGTGCCCAGCGTCAGCTTGGGTATCGCACCTTAACTTTCTGCCATCTACGCAAATGTGATAGGTTTGTGTTAGAAGCTCCTCAACGATCATTTACCAGAAGCTTACTAAGACATTCATCTCCACTTAGCTATGAATATTGTTGTCGAACACTTGTTATAGATTCATACGAAGACTAAAGTTGACAGTTACACTTCCGTATAAAACGAGACATCCGAACGCATTCACCTCAGCGTTTGCCATTCACTTACAGAGGAGATTCCATGTAGTCTAAAAATTACAGGTTCCAACTTGCCAAACATGCTGGCCGAAAAAATATAAGAGAAAGCTTCTTCGATGTGAAAGACTCAAGTATTTGAAAGGAACTTCCGAATGAAACCAGATCCAGTAGCATTCGGCGTTTTAAAAAGAGATTAGGTTGTTGAAGCATTTGCCTATGTTCAGTGTTTGACGATTGTTGCGTGTTTCATGGAAAGTCGAAGATCGCGCTTTCTGTCTTTGTTTATTCCATTCTTGCTAATCCTTCATCTCCTTACATTCAAACCCTTCGAAGTAGTGATTGCGAGCCGTCCCTGCAAGGAACTACACTGTAAAGGGCCGACAAATGTAATTTATAGACAGGACGGTGATCACAGGCAGCTCCGACGCAATCCAAAACTGGAGAAAAGACGTAACGTACAATATCAACCAGTGCATTGGTGATACAGAGACGAGGCGGTGATCCGCGCAACGCCAAATGCAACATGAGAATCATAGTCCCAACAACAAATGGTTTTCAATTCGTTCAAACAAATTAATCCATGGGGAATCAAATGTCACAGTTCTAGTGATGTTCATGTCGTATGTAACACGCTGAATAATAAGTAAGCGGACGACATGAAGTAGACAGCAAGGGAGAGAACATCAGGGAAAGTTTAAATGTCATGCGCTACAGTTTCAGCATTGTTACCCTGCTTCTCTCTCAATGAGGCACTGACCTCAGTGCCTCGGTACCGCCACTGTTGCTACAACCACCTTGGGCTGGGATTTCGACTGTCTGCTCTGCCATCGGACTACTGCCTGGTGACACTGGCAGGGACCTCATCTGGCCTTCCTCCGGCGTTTGGGCTGGGTTCAATTTATTGTAGTGTACCGTAAGTACATCCGCCGTTGAATTTGTAGTGTCGCAAAGTACATATACAGTAGGTGACACGTGCACAATTACGAATGGAGCTTGTCACGGGCGATGGCATTTCTGGACAGTCCACAATGATGATTTTGGTCCGTACAACCAGACGTGATCCCCAATGCGGTAAACTGGCCCGTTTGCTGTATGGTCATAACAGCTTTCCTGATGGTTTTGCGACTGTTACTGACGCTGGGCGGCGATTTTGTAGGCGACTCTCAATCGTTCGCCCAGCTCCTTGATATATTGGGGTAACAATATGCAGTTGGATGACACCAGCGGTGTAAGTACTTCATTTGGCAGGCGTAGTCCATGGCCTAGGGTTAGTGGTGAAGGCGTGTACCTTGTGATCGAATGAACGGCAGCCTCAAAAACTAAGAGACACTGTGGCAGGATTTGGCCCAAACAATCTGACTGGTGTCGTTTAATTAAAGTACGTCGAATTGTCATTACAGTACGGTTGGTTTCTTCGACCAGGCCGTTACTTTAAGGGCGATAAGGAGTTGTTCGGGTTTTGTGTATACGCAACATACGACATAATTTCCCTAGGAGGCGACTTTCAAACGCGGCGCCCTGATCAGAGTGCGGCTCAATGGGTGTACCAAAACGAGCGGCCCATTCGTTAACGAACAACGATGTTATGATAGAAGCTTCTTGGTTTGGAATAGAAAAGGCTTAACACCATTTGGTAAAATAGTCGACAATTACAAGAATATAGTTATTTCTTCTGTTCGACTTCGGTAGTGGCGCCTTCACATCAGTTCCCACATGGTGGTTAGGGCACTGTTACAGCCGTTTAAAACGGGGCACTGAGAGCTACAGTGGGGGATTTGGTTTGCGCACAGATGTTACAGTTGACACAATTGCAAACAACACCATCAGGTAGCTTTGGCTACCAAAAACGCTGTCGAGCAGCTGCTTCAGTTCTTCGCTGACCCACATGTCCCAGTTCTAAATGTACCTCTCGGACAACCTTTGAAATCCTGCCAGATGAGACGATTAGTCTATACGTTCGTTTGATTCTATCAAATAAATGTAACACATCATCAATAACTCGCAAATTCGCCCATTGTGACCACGAGCAGCGCTTTTCGGGGGATTTGCCCTTCATTTCACGACTAGTCGGTTTTGGGTCTCCATCAAGTTGTCGACGGTAGATGTTAGAATTGTACTGATCATTCAGTTGATAGTGTGCCCACGTAGCCCCAGCTGAGGGTGTGAATAGCATAGCGTTAACGGTTTCCGCGGGGAAGCGAGACAAAGCGTCAGCGTTCGCGTGACGGCTGCCCGGGTGATAAATACAGTCAAAGTCGTAATCCAGTAAATATTTCAACCATCGTGACACTCGACCCTCCGGCACTCGAAAGTTGCGAATCCATTGCAGTACTTGATGGCCCGTTCGAACTTTAAAGGATTTCCCGTGTAAGTAAGGGCGGAAGTGTTTAAGGGAATACACTAATGCTAACATTTCACGGCGCGTAGTGCAATAACGCCCTTCTCGCTTATCCATCCTACAACTTGCATAGGCAATCACGAGTAATCGACGAGGTCTTACTCTGGACTCTGTTCGGTTGTTCGCGAGATTTTAGTCGTTCCAGTCCTAACTCGTCCAAGTCGATTTGTTTCTTCATTTTCCTGACGCTGTACACATCAGATGATTGCAAAATCCCCTGACGATGCATTTGGATGTATTTCTCATCGTGACTTTGAATTATGTAAGACTGCAGTATGCAACCAGATCACACAGGAATAGTGTCCAAAGATGCATTACGCAACGCGCAGCGGTCCTAGATCAACCAGAAAGGTTAAGCATATGGGAGTACGACAGAGTTGCATCTAAGTGCAACTGCCCTCATTGTTCATCTGGCTGCCCACCGACTCAGGATCTTCGTACATAGCATTGATGTGGTGGTCTGATTGGTGGGTAATGCAACCGCGTAGGAATCACCACTTTAAATTCAATCCTTAAGCGCTTAACAGTTTTGACTGCAAGTTAAAAAACAGCGGCTCATACATGATTTAATGTGGCATCACAACTTTTGGAACGAATCTGTGGGACACGTGAACTATTTTCCTTCCTAGTGCATGCACCAAAATTTTGCAAACTGTGATTCTTCTCCTTCTGATCACGCCTCTGTTGCTAAGGAATTTCACATTTTCATATTTCAGAGTTATTCATTTTGTATCGCTTGTAATTTTTCGAAATGATCGCACTCACCAGAGCGTGTTTATTACAGATGCGTTGATAAATATACATTATCACTATTAACCACAGTAATTTCGGCGGCAGTTTAGCACATAAGTAATTCAACGACAACCCGAACACTACCAACGGATGCTGGATCTTCCAGATAGATAGTTGTCATGAAACTATCATGGATAATTGTGCAAATCAACGGATATTTTATTTCATTTTTCTGATGTGCAACACAAAAATTAAACTCAATAAACTTTATGTCATCAGCTTACTTTACCTTGTCTTAATCAACCGACAGTTTAGAGTCTCCGTAATATAGTTGATTCAAAATGAGCTACGTTCGTTGTTGTTTTGTTTGTTTGCATGACAAACACGTAAGAAAAAATGCTGGAGGATATCCTCTTTTTATGAATCGGTTGGTGAATATTTGTTAACGAAATAAATATTAATCAGAGATTTGGCATTCATTTATTCTTACTAACTATTGGAGTCATACTACGATACGTGGACTGCACTGCAGTCTTCAAAATCATTTATGAGATTCGTTAACTCTATAGCTTATCGGAGTCCCAGGACCACCTGTGATAGTACGTGGGAAACCCCTGTATTGGGTACGTCTATCCGGCTAGCCAGAAGCCGGAAACCTCTTCTACAGTGCGTTCAGCTTAGAGTGCATGACTTCCAGCGAGTTGGTTAGATTTATTATCAAAGTAAAATGTGAGACAGAAGATGGACTGCAAGGGCGTGTGCTGCGCCCAAACCGAACATGAGTTCTCTCGACATTTGTAACCCGTGACCTTATGTTATTTGAAGAAATTGTAATTTGGGTCTAAGCTCGTTCCAGCCAAAAGCAAATCACCGAATTATTTGCCTGATATGAGTCCCACTCAATGAAATAATGTCTGATCTGAGTGAAACTAAGGGGTCTAGAAGAATTGTGAAAGCATTTCACCACTTGTCGAAAATAAGTGGCACGTAGTCAATATGTGGTGTAACCGCATCAAAACCCACAGATACTGAAAACAGGTGACGACGGCTGAAGCCGCGATGTCAAACGAGTTGGTGGTAGGAGGTTTATGATTATGTGAGATACTCTGTTGTTAATTTTCTTGAAATAGTGGGTGTATCGTCCGTTGGAAGATTCTCCGCAGACGTTCCCAAGGTCCGAACTTTCTATTTGGCCCCTTGGTATATAACTCCCTCTCGCTTTTGTAACTTCACCGTACTTACTCACCCGTACGTATGGTTATAATGGTTTGTGATATAGTTGCCTTTTTTGACGTGCTTCACCGGATAATAACTTCTACAGCTCTGTTGACATTATTAACGGGAATTGTGAGGTAACTTTCTATAGTTATTCTGTAATATTTATTCGACGTTAAGCAGTCGATTTACGGCACATTTTTACTGTTGAAATTGATCATTAGAGTTAAAGTGTGCAGCCGATCGTTTTTAACGTTTTATTGTTTACGAAGTAGCACCATAGAATCTTCGAATAGAGTCTTTTCTTAACTCGGTAGTCGTTACTCTTCTGCGCGTTGCTTGAAGACGGTTCGATCGCAACGAAACTCAGTTTGTCGGTTCTGGAAAGTGAAATCTCTTGTCGAACAATCTGGATACATCCGTCAAGGATACCGCGATGCTGAAAAACACCAAAGGATATGCAGATCCTATAGTTTGATGATATTGGTATTCGCTCTGGCTTCGATAAGCCTATGTCTTTGGATAGTCAGGCTAGCATTAAGGGTATCATCAGTGCCCAGTCGGCCCCTAAAATCGCTAAGCTGAAGAAGCATTTGGCTAGACAGTTGGAATTGGAGAAAGCTCTAACGCAAGCTGGGGAACAATTGGTGGTTGCCAGACAAAGTCTTGGGATGTCTAAGAGTATGTCGTTCGACTTAAGATCGCAGTCACGTAGTAGACTGTCGTCGGTTGCACCACAAAATTCCGCAGGCCTGCCTGTCGAGCAGGACGTGGCGGATTTTCAGAATCGAGTATGTCTTGTTCTTAGTTAGCTTGACGTCCACCGGGAAGATTTTGTGACAAAATCATTCTCATCACCTATGCTGAATTCCACTGGTTTTCCAAAGATCGAGTGAACTTATTTTCACGGCGATTCGAATAATTGTCCTAAGATCAAGAATCAGTTTGAGTATTTTGGTGAAACTGGAGTGGCAAACTCCGGTCAGTGATCAAGCTACCTTTCACTTTATTGTCAGGAAAGGGCCCGTGAATAAACTGAGGACTGTATAATATTACCACGTAAAGGCCGGAGGGGTATTGCAAGACTTTATGCACAGTCGTATCCTGCCACCAAATCTCGGATCGATAAGCTGTTGATGGAAGCTCGACATGTTCAGAACATCCTTGATGGACCGACAAGGCCGTTTATTGGCATAAAAAACCGCAGTGTTGCTGTCGAGCAGATAGACTGGGAAGCCGATTTGAATTATTTGAGTATATTGAAACGGATTTTGAAGGGGCTATCCCCAGCTTACATTTCGAGTGAGCTAAGAAGGCAGACCAGACCAGCTGACGAGAGTGCAAGCGGACGATTACCGAGCCCACCGAATTCTTCTCGTAATGCGCAAGTGTGGCGCGAGACAGGTTCGGAGTAGTCGTGTTGTTCGGTACAGGATCCATCTTAGTGTAAGTAGAGAGCCAAAGAAGGATCCAGTGAGGATTTCAAATTTTGCCACCACACAGTTGTGCTCTGTGAATTGTGGCCTGTGTAGACTTGCACACAGCTTTAAGGATGTCCTGGGATCACCAAACTGGCAGCACATAGTAGGTGGTCTAGTGCTCGCTAGCCAGGCGTATGCTTGATATGCCTTAGTATGTCATATATAGAGTCATACTGTCGAATAAAATCCTGTCTGCAGAAGAAGCTTGTCGAGGTTGGTATCACCGCTTTTTGCACAACTTTAGAGACCTAACGACAGAACAGCCGTCGTGCAGAAAGTACGGACTATTTACCGCAAACTGCTCCGGTAACAAGTGCGTACGACTTGGGATGGTATCGGTATGTGTGAAAACTACAACAGGCTTTGCCAGAACTCAGGTTTTCTTTGGAAGCCGTTGAGACACGACTCTCATCGAACAAAGTTTTGTTGACAGGCGTCAAATTGCTGCAGTCCAGTCGTGCATGCTGATCACGACACTTGGTGGTGCACTTAACTGTAAAGATGCCGAATCATTTCCGCCGTCTGTGAGTGAAATTGTTGGAGTTAACGTGACAGACGCCATAAAAGATTTGCCGTTTGGGTCTGTAGCTTCCTTCGGAGGTGTAAATGAGCGGTGGCAGCACCTGGGAGAAATTAAGTTCGAAGGGATCGACCGGGGAGCGGTGGATGTACTGATTGGATATGCTGCTCCATGAGCACGTTAGATAATTTGTCAAAGAATCAGTGGATATAAACAGCTTATGAGCTTATGGCAGGCTGGATGACTTTTGGTTCACTGGGTGGAGATGCCAAACCATGTGCTTCCGTGAACTGTGCTATTTAATAATAATAATATTGGTACATTTCTCAACGCATCTGTGAGAAACACGCTCAGAAAAGCGTGATCAGTATCCCGCGGGTGAAGAATCACACGGAGAGGGAGGCGTGCAGTATGTGCAACAGTGATTGTGTTGTCCAGAGTTCCTCAGACACTCTCCGGGATTACGGACCAGCATATTTAAACCAGCCGAGCCTATAGACAGTGCTAAGTTAAAAAGCTGCGTCATGAATGGATGTTGCAGGAAAATCTACTGAATTACCACGAACTTGCTACAAATATTTTACGTGTCACAAACTGTTGAAATTCACCGCTTGGTTGAGACGGTTTAAATCTTAATGGCCTTCAGCGAATACCAATAATCATAAGCGCCCAAAGAGGGTAGACCGTTCGACATCTATTCAACTACCATCAGCTGAAGCAGATGGTCTGCGGCTCGCACAGCTGTATGCCCTTCCTACTGGAATGCGAATTCTGTCGAGCTCGTGTGTTCATCAGAAGAGAGGGACATTGAATGAGAGCAGCATTTATAAATAGTGTCCCGTTATAATTGACGGTCTTCTCCGAATGTTTTGGAGATTGTCTATTCCGGCCCCGAAATTTGATGCGAAATATTTTGTTATATTACCCAGAATACATCACGTAACACATTATTATCCGTCGGTTTCGTGTGAAGGAAGGGCAGGATGGGAGGGTTCATGTGTTCACATTGATTCGTCAACGGCTTTGGATTCTGCGTGATTCACCGGTGGTTAGAAGTGTCACAGAGCGGTGTTTTTTGTCAAAACCAGAATATGGTTGCTAACAAGAAATCCGTGGTCCCACTTCCTTCAGTAAAAGCGCAACCTGGTTCGCATCGCTTTTCAAGCGTCGGTTCAGACTATTCTGGCCCGATGGAAGTGAAACGGGGTCGGACGGTTGAAAATAGATATGGCTGCATGGTTATATGCTTGGAGTCTAGGGCAGCTGACCTAGATGTTGCAAATGATAGGAGTACCGACCACTCCATTATGCTATTGATTGTATTCATCGGAAGGAAAGGAACGTCAACTGGTATTTACTCGGACAACGGTTCAAGCTTTTTGGGTGTCAACAAAGAGCTAGATCAGAATGATCTGAACTGTAGATTACCCTGACGAGTTATCATGTGGCCTTTCAACCCAACATATGCTAGTCGCAGTGGCGGAGCCTGGGAAAGGCTGGTGGAGTCCATTTGACGGACTATGAACGTAGTTTGCGTGTAGTAGACGCCTAGTGATGACATTTTGCTGACGTCATTGTTTGAAGTAAACCGAATCCTCAATAAGCGTACAGTCGTGCCGTTCACGTCTGATTTTGTTGATTCTGCCTCTTCGTCGCCGAATAACTCGTTACTGCTTGGAAGCACTGTTGGATTAAAAATCGGGGAAATATTTACCAATAAATGAACTCCTCGATAGGAACAAGCCAGTTACTTCGCATATGTTGTTGCTCCCGGACGTCAATTAGTTGTTCGAATAACTCTTAATCTATTCGTACCGTCCTTCTATAGGCCGGATCTAGAAGCGTCTATAGATTCTGAGCCCGCCGAGCAACCAAAACAGACCCAAAAGGGAAGACGGTCGTATTGGCGAGTTTCAGTGTCAAGGTACAAGGACTTGTTAAAAAATAAATATGAGAAAATAACAACAGACTTTGATATTGAATCCACCAAATGTACAAGTCTCAACACTAACGATCAACGTGTATGCCACCGAGTGCAACAGTCATCTAATGCCAGAGCGGTGATGGGCCAGCGAAACCAAGATACGCATAAGCAATGGTGCGGAAGTGAGGAGTAAGGATTACCAGACTGCACGATAGCAATCTTCTACAAGTGAGCGATTTTAAACTTTGTTAACACATCCAGATTAGCGTTCGTGAGCGGAATTATTTTTGGCGCGCGTAATTCCGATGATCGTGTGATTCCTTGAAGGGAAGACTCGTAATCACTACTACGATGGGTTCGAATGCAAGAAGAAGAATGATCAGCGAGAGAGGAATAAACAAAGACAGGTAGCGCGATCATCGACCTTCCATGAAACACGACAATCTTCAAGCACTGAACACTGAACAAATTCTGCTAGAAAGTAGCTGGCGAACTTTTATACTGATATGGTGCGACGCTCGAGTAATTGTCTCAGTTTTTACAATTACATGATTTATCCATCGTGGTGCAAGAACAATTAGCCATGTTTGTTTCCTATTCAGAACTCCATCGACGGACGCATATTACAACGAATGTGACTGTGCTAGTTCAAACGTTGCCAGTAATAACGGATAAAGTTGCATGGGATATTGGTCAACACTTCGGTTATACTATCTCTGTCTTTAGGCGTGACTGGACACAAAGTTAGATGGTTTGATTTCCTGCATTTAGTAGCCACCCTGAAAGTTTGTCCACTACTCAGAATGGATTACTGTGTCCTGATGGTCATGTTATGTTTCCGCCAAGTCTGATTTCCTCGCACACATATCTGGACTCTTGGAAGTCAACAATATGGAGCCGTTTGCATGTTTATTTCGCTGTTGGCCGCACCTTGAAGCGGACATTAAATATGACCAAAAATTGTGCATGATACTTACAGAGGTGTGGTGAAAATCTCCTTGATTCACCGTTTATCCAAACCCCAACAAAACCGAGGATCTAACAAGAGACCAATCCAAACTTCACGTATAGGTACCACACCAGAAACAGACGAAAGGCCTCAATGTTGTGCCTTCCGTTATTTGCCAATTCTTTTTTACATATTGCACCAATCAACCTACAGTTTGATATTGCGGGTGCTGATAGGTCTAGCTAATGACAAACTATGGTTTCTGTATTAATGTTTCCAACCTAATAATGGAGCGTCTTGTCTCATGAAGGGAAAACATGTCGCTGCAACCAGTACCAGGTCTTCTCATTACTTGCGTAGGAGTTTCCAATTAGGCTAATATTGCCAGGGTTACTTGAAGCCCCTGATTATGAGCATAAAATGAAGGTTGATATGAAACCTTCACGTTGTCTCTCGTAGTCTGTTACGTTGGAAATAGTCCACAGAGTTCTTGCCGGTTAGCGTGGTTTTCGGAAAAACAGTATGCTCCAGCGTTTACTGGTGCTTCTTCTAGATAGTCTGAAGTTTACATCTTCATCACCGTGTGCAGAATTTACACTGCGTGCCCTGAAGAATCCATTCTGTTGCGAAGATGAACCCTCTGACCTAGTCACCGATAAGGTCATGTCTTCAGAAGACTGGATGAAAGAACGTGGACGTCGGCATCCGCTTACTGCTCCGCGACACCCGCACTCCTTTTGACTTAGGGAAATTATTCTACATTAGCCAAGTTGTGCCGCTGCCTCTATAACATCAATCTTTTTACGGAACTTACTCGACGGGTCGATAATCTTCCCATGCAATACAGAAACGCTTCACATTCTTTATCAAGAACGATTCCTGTAACCCCTTTTAAGTCTTGTCCTTTGGTTACATTTTTGACCGTGCCAAAACAGTTCGTGTAACGTTTTCCAGAGCTGATGATTTACCTTCTGCCACTGGAATAATTCTTTCATCTAACGGAAATAACTTCGCCTCCATTCTTCAGTTGAAAGGACTTCCCCGTTGCGGGAGATGCTTACTACGATTCTAGAGCTCAGTCTGCTAACAGGAGCTCTGTTGTTCCAAACGACGATGAATAATTTATTTATAATTCGGTTGCATTCAAAGTTAACGACATTTCCGAAGTACTTGCTATTACTAGAGAATCTGAAACGCTTGACGTAGTGAATGCCAGAATACCTGAACGATCGGAACCAAGACCACCACAGAATTACATATATATACAAGCTTATTGAATCGTTTACTAACGATTCATGTTCATACCGATTTACGCGTGATCTGTTGATCCGATGATGCCTTTATCAATATCCAATGACAGTGAAGATAATCTGTCTTCGAAACGGTTAATGAGAAGGCGCTCGTAGAAGCCGGATATGATACGGTACGGATTGAACCAATGTACGGCGAACTTGAAGTTCTCAACTCGAACGTGAAAAATTCTTGGAAATTAAACAAAGAGCGTGCTAGTACAACGGATTTGACAGCTATGCACCGCTTAGTAATGGGAGACAATAAAACGGAATTGAGCTCACCCAGACAACTGGTCGTTGGTTTTGCCGGATCAAAGTGACTGTTTGCGCATCGAGAAATGACAGGAGTTATAAGCTACTGAATAAAAAATATAACAGACTGTCTAATTTTGGCATTCCAAAACTTTGCAGGGCTCAGACTGAATAAGAGTAAGGGAAGTGGTTGTAGTAGATATTGTACCAATAAAGATGATAAATGCGGTTTAATTTTAAGGAAAATAATAAAACACAGAGCCACTTTTCAACACTAGTCAAACAAAGCACAGCATTATCAAAAATGGTGTAACAGATCTTAACGAAGTAGTATAGAAGCCATTTTGCACGTCGTGGAGCAGGCTGACCACGGTTACCCCAAGGTCACTACATGAGAACATATTATAGAAATTATTTCAGAAACGCTTGTTGAATCGCTCCTGTCGATTTAATGTAATTCACTGAACAGCACGTATTCGATAAATGCCATAACGCTTATTCAGATGGTCGGGACTGTCCTCCAAGTCCAATAAATGTCGGAAAAGGCGATCGAAAGGGTTGGAACTTATACTATACCGTTTAATAAGGTTACAACAAAGGTACCATCTCATCTTTTATGTGAATAATCTGTAGTGTCCACAATTCACAGTTATATCTTATAATTCATTTTTGTACCTATCATTTTGTTACCTTCATTCGTACACTTGTTTGAAACCATCATCATCAATCTTGAGTTGAATCGTCAATACAACTAAACGGGAGTTGTCGCGGATCATCTCTGTCTTTTTCATTCCTGCCGATATTTTGGCTAGTAAGGCGATTGGACAAGGAAATATTCTAGCTCCGCGTATTAGCTAACCTACCGTTAGCTGTTCGCCCGGTTTAGGGTAAGGTAATTTGCATCTACAGCATTTGTTGGTGACACGACTGACAGTCGCCATCCCTTTAACAACCAAAATTTTGTCCGAATGGACGCAAGCACATGTGTGGTACCCATGTGACATTACACCTCGTGGTAGTGCTTAACTTTAAGTTCAGCGCCGCGCGACGGTAAAATAACAGGTTTTTATCATATTGTCGACGCCACCACTTGCTCTTCCCCAGTATACAATAAATCTTCAAATAACACAGGTGGCAATCGGGACAGACGGCTTACATTCCCCTGGTAAAGGAGTTGGCCCTGAAATATTTCAGGTCATATGCAAAGCCTTTTTCCTGAACAAGCATGGTAAACTTAATGGTTGCCCGTTCCAAGTTGAACAAACGTAATGACCCTGATCTCACCGCATCTCTTTAGCTACGGGACTTTAGTAAGTAAACGAACTCAACGAAGCGAAAGAGCCGGGCCACCGCCTTCACCAATTTCAACGGAATGAAATATCATGGTACCAGACATTCCAAAATGGGGTCACTGCATGTGCAGTCTCAAAAGTAAAAACACGCCTAAATTCGCCGTTCTCGTCTGTAAATGCAGTGGAAAAGGATAAGTTTGGTCAGCTGCTTTGTGAAAGCGTTAGAAACTCTAGTCACTGAAGCCAATGGCCCGTCTCATGTGAAGATGAATGTGAGGCTCCTTTTGATGCCACATCTGCCAGGGTTAATCTCAGACGACATATACCTCCACGGTGATACAGTCGTATACGGACGTAATAATATTACTAGATTAGCATTGAATATTACAAAACAAGGCGATATATTGCGAATATGTTGCAGTAATATCACTGAATCCGTTCACAATTTATGCGGTTGATACGCATTCTCATTTCGTCCATAAGGATCCTCACCGGTCTTGCTGCAAGGACGGACGTCGTGAGTTCAAACTTTGAGTTGGTAGCTATATTACTCGGGGCCAAACTTGATTTGCCTAGAACGACACAACACTTAACCAAACCGCCCGACGCTGTCAGCCTACTGCAACCGGTTGCATCGTATCCTAGCTCAGATGCATCACAAAACGAGCACAATTCTTGACTCATGGCCGTAGGTATGGTGTGAGAAACACAACCCTAATCAAACTCTTACAGGCTATACGACCTGTCTCGATCACTAAGCTATCCCAACCAAGACCTCGACTACAAAGGTCTTGCAACGGCTTATGAGCTGGAAGTAAAATTGGAGCAACTACTTTCAGGAGGTAATATCGGCTAGCAGCACATCCCACTATATTTCCCTTAATATAAGGCGCATTAGTAAGGTGTACTTGAAACTGAAAGTAATCAGTTACTGTTTTCCACATCAAACCCAACGCTCTTTAAAAGTCAAAAACCTCTGGGTCTAAGTTAACCGTTTTATGTAGTCTATCCTCCAAGTGTTCATGTTCAGCAACCTTGGTATTATTAGATGTCCACTGTGTAAAACAAAATCCATTCTCCTCTAACAAGGCGCGAAGTTCGTTTACAACAAATATGGCTTCCCCAGTCGTCTCGACTGATAACAAGCATTCAGTCACATGGAAGATCTCCTTCATAACTGAAGCCATTGAGGCCGTTAAATCCCGCCCATGCTCAGCAGCCGCTCGTTGGGGCGCGAGGTTTGCAAAGAAGCGTAAAGGGAAACCACCAACAGGGTGAATGGTCATCCCATACACCTCAGGGGATTAGTCCAAAGGAGGTGAGCTCCACCACAGAAGGCTTAACACCCACCTATCATTTTTCGGAACTCGAACCTGCCAAAACATTTCCTTATTATCAACCGTGATGGCTATTGCGTGCTTACGAAAACGAAGGAGGACTCCAGCAATAATATTAGTCAAATCAGGCTTTTACAGTAGAAGGTTGGCAAGAGACACCACTTGATACACGACAGCGCAATCAAACACTGTTCGCACCTTGTTCGGCATATTCGGGTAGAATACCGGAGGGTGTGGTAGATACCAATCTCTGGCATACATAACGTTTTGGGAAGAAATCTTTCTTATATAGCCCTTGCTGAAGTGGCTGGATATAACCGCTGCACACTTCCATTTTGATGTGGTATCCCTAAGTAGTCTTTGCTGAAGTGAGTACAGACGTCTCTCACACATCGCATGATTATCAGGTAGTTGGTTTATCCCTGTCCCCAATGACAAACCTATTTTGTGGTGACCGTCCAAAAAAGATAGAGAAGCTTCCGCCTTGATCAGAGCTTCGTTAACCTTGATTGACAGTCCCGGCAATGGCGATGATATGCACTACTGACGAGCTCTAATGAGAGTGAAACTCGAGTCTAGTGCTTCCTTTCGAAAGGGGCTGACTGGAAAGTCTATGGGAATGCGACAGCTGCGTTCAGTTGCGAGTGATGTTCAATTTATATTAAAACCAAAATCGCCTACTACACATCAAAGCTCTTTATCCCCAGATTCCCTGCTCAACAAAGTCCAACTGAACCATCCTCCGAACTCTATCTTCCAAAAACACAAACCGAGCACCCACGTGATTTACACTTTGGCTATCTAGGTGTAGCACGAATTGCGTCCTTGAGAATCCACCCAAGGTCTGTTCTAACAGCGTACGGTTACATTCTAATCCATATCATTTGTACCAATACCCAATGAACCTCGAGAAAATAGCACCCGATAAGAACCTCTACAAACTTGTTTAAGATACCGGGGAAGTCAATTCCTGCCAGGTAAGCCCACTTTTGCGGCTCCGCCGGAGGTGGCCTGTCGACCTGAGCAACCGATTATCTACCAACCCTATAAGCTGTCTCTACAGAAATGGCATTGGTCTTATCCAGGGATTGAATTTCAATTGCCACTCGGTGACACGGCACCACACGAGTTCCATGCCGAGTGAGAATTTAGATTCGACAGGGATTACTCGGCAACTCGAGCTTGCGGGTCACTCTCTCACTTACTAAGGTGGTACCCGAACCAGCGTTCACAAATGCATACGTCTCAATGGGGCACGTTTGGCTCACTAACCGAACAGATACAAAGCCCAAAAGAGAACCTTTTGGACTAGTGGAAGTTGCATCATATTCTACAGCCTCTTCAGTTGACTTTTGCGCACGTGTTGGCACGTCATCATACAGCAGAGCATGGTGATGCCCACCACTACCAGACCTAAGCCACTTAACATGGACTCTACAGGACTTGGCCATGTGATTGGCCTTTAAGTTAATAAAACATCGTCTGCTGAGTCTGATCCTATTCCGACGTTGTTCTAACGACTGAACGACGAAGTGCATACAGTCCGTGAGGTAGTGGTCACCTCTGCGTAGAGGACAACTGGTAGGCTGGTTATTCAAGGATGGTATCTGTACCTCTTGAGGTCAGTCGCATTCAAAGTGCTAGGAGTAGTGGTCTTTGAATCAGACAATCTAACTAGTTGGCCATATTCACTACTGGCTACAGATATTCTATTCTCAATTGATACCAATAAATCGGTGAAGGTGGGCTCCCTTCTAGAAGTCATTATGTTGTCAGCCATATTAGCCCATCTTTTCTGCAGGCCTCTGGGAAATCGTCAAACCAACCGGACGGCACTAAGGGAGACAGCACTGTTCTGCCTGCACACTGACTAGAGGGTTTGCGGACTGCGTACTTTCATACAGTATGCTGTCGTTGTCGACAAAAAGAGATAAGTTAAGAACAAAGAACATGATTAGGGATGGCTCAACCCATTTGAAGCCCCCGACTACTTAGTAGCGACACATGGACACAGTAATACTAACATAGTCCGACGTGAATTGCTGAGCAATAACAAAGAAAGAGTAGAATCCTACAGCCCCCATCTCCTACTGTTTCACCTCATGGGTCCAAAATTGTGGCATTCGGAATAAAGGCCTGTGCCCGTCGTGCTATTTATTATATTTTTTGTTGGAAAAATAGTAATAATTTTTTCAAAATAGTTTTGACGTCATTACCTCTCTATTCCGGCCCAAGGTCTTTTCTTGCAACCTGATAGTTACAGTGTTTGCTGTGTATTTATTAGGCGACGACTATATATAAAACATAGTTGAGTACCACGACAGTGACATTTGCGTCCGTGTTGTCTTGTCCCATGATCTGCATCTGCCAATCAGTCATATTTGAGAGCCGTCATGAGCTGTCAAAAAATGAGAAAGGATTGAAGAAATAAAAAATTAAAGAAAACGAAAATTTCCCGTGGATAACAGTATCCAATTAAAACTAAAACTGCATTGTTGTTAAGCCGGAGGAAAAGACGGTTCGGATTCCAGCGTGAAGATATGAGTATATAGCGTAAGGCTCAAGTCGTTTATGACCGGGACTGATAATCCCGACGGTCGACCTCTTGACTGTCCGCACGAATGGTGGCTGGGCTGCAGACCCTCTTTTCGAGCTATGTACTACAGTGTTTGTGCACGACCAAATAGTACGGAAGGTTAGTATATTACTTCATACTTTAAAAAAATCAGTAGATAAGTAGTGTAAACATTTGTATAGAATTTCACATACGTAGCCACATAAACATCTGCCTACTTCTAGATAGAGCTACATACAACGTAATTGTATACACACGGCATACCTACAGAGTTGAAGCACACGCCAGGTCTAAATTAAGTCAAGAAACACTCGGTTCCAGATCTGGTCTAGCCTACATTTGAATACCCTGACCACTGGAGCTTACATCACTCTGTGAGAGAAGAATAGGGCGCGGACGCCGTTGTTTGCTCTCATGTTATGGATCATCATATGGTGCCCCCTAAGTTGGGGCATTTCCATCGGCTAAAAAATACTAACTGGTACATCAGTAAGACCCACTAAGATCTTGAAAGCTTCTATCAAGTCTCCACGAAGCCTTCTTCGTTCGAGGAAAATAGGTTGAGTTTTCAACCTGCTAGTATAATCTAAGGGCTTCATGCCTTGTATCAACCTAGTAGCTAACCTTTGAACACTTTCAAGGCATTGTTTATCTTTCTGTAGGCTTGGGCTCCAGGCCTGGTTACAATACTCCAAATGAGGCCTAGCCAAAGTTTTGTACAACAGATTCAGTACTTCCGACTCTCCAGATCAGATGATTCCTACGAGCTGGAAAAGCGAACCTCTTGCTTTCTTTGCCTCCTTTGTGCTGAGGACTTAAAAATCTGGAATGCTTTTGATCCCAGTGCATTGTGGATTAACCTTGATCGTAGTAAGGGGAGGCCGGATGTCGGCAGTCTCCACCTAAACGACAGTAAGTATGCTCATGTCGCTCGGAGGAGACTTGGGAACCTATTTTTGAGATATGTTGCACAAAATATAACAGATATAATGAAAGTTGACTTTAAAAAGGACCTAGGGATCCGGCTGCTGACTGGTTTATCCTTATCTTATCACCACCAAATGGCCGGCAAAAAGGGATTTTGGAATCGTGGGATAATAAAAAGGGCCTTTCCCCGCACAGACAGGCATGCTGTTCATTCGCTCTAAGGGGTCTACATAAGACCACTGCTTAAAAATGCAAATCAAGTCGTACGAACTGGCCTGAAGAAAGACATACCTGCCATCGAGCGTATCCAGCGAGAAGCCACTAAAATGGTCACAGGCTTGCAGAATTTCTCTCACGAGTCTCGTCTTGAAATTCTTGATCTGTAGCCATTTGAGTTTCAAAGATTCTGCGGCGACTTAATCCTGATGCACATTTTCGTTAGCACAGGACTCGTGCAGCAAGTTTTTACCCCAGTAGTTGAAAATAGTCGAAAGGGTCGCGACAAAAAGCTCTATAAGCTACGACCCCGGACCTTTCTCAGGCAGCGGTTCTTCTCTTGCAGAGTTATATACCACTGGAATGACCTTCCATTTGAGGTTGTTAGCTATTCTTCTAGGGACCGCTTCAGAATGTTATTGGTTTCTCACTTACTTAAGAAGTTGTTAGATTAGTAATTTTCACCGTTCTCGGTATTCTCTGTAACCCCCGATAGCGATGCTACACCTTGTTTTCAATGACTGCTTTTTAGGTCAGCAGAAAATCATTGATATCCAAGCGGACAAACTGACCGGATCCGGTGACTTGGGGCTCCAACAGCGACTCCATGAACAAATCACTGAAATCGCTGATTTTGCTCGCCGCTAAAGCGCACTGCGCCGTGGGTTTAAAGTCACTCTGGATTAGAACCCCAAGGTCTCTAGCTTCTGTGAATTGCTTTAGTGCGCTTGGAATACGTGAATTGGAGGGCTGTATTTGAGTGGATCTGATAACATATTCAATCGAGTGCAGACATTTTTCCGGGTTAAGTGGTAAACCCCATTTTGTTGACCAGTCGGATCGCTTTACTAAGTCAGATTGGACAATATTCAGATTTGGATCTTCGACAATTTTCAAATCGTTTGCAACTATACAATGCCGAGATGATAGGGATATAGTGAAGTCATTTACGCAAACTAAGAAGAGTAGAGGTCCCAGTACTGACCCTTGTGGCCCTCCGCTGAATACAGGGTATACTTTTGAGCTGGATTCACCCCGAACACCTCGTTACGGAGCAACTGTGCCATCCATCGAATGATACCCGACGCTATCCGATAATGCTCCAAGTACAGCAGTAGCAACCGATGATTAACCGAGACAAGTGCTTTACTGAAGTCCAGAAAACATACTTCCACAGGTCCGCCTTTGCCCAAATATTGTGTTATTTCATCCAGGAAGCATAACAGGCTCGAGAGACAAGATCTCATAACGAATCCATGTTGGTTCGCATCCAACAGCTCGTTCCCTGTTAGATGCTTGGCAATTTTTTTATAATAGCCGTTTCGCACACTTTCAGTAGGATACAAGTGAGACTGACGGGCCAATATTTGCCAGTTTTCTCTTTGTTTCCACACTTGTGCAAGGCTGTGACATTTGTTCCGCGGCGATCCTGGATCACATTACTCTCGTTGATACATTGGTAAGACAGGTTGGTTACTGGAACGAATAATACACGGACTAACGGATGGATGTTGTCCACGTGAACGCCATCTGGCCTCGAGACTTTATGAGTGTTCAGCTGCCGCAGTTTTTTCTCTATCGCATGAGGTGTGATGTCTTCGTGAGTCATCTCTGCGATCGGTACAGATGTTATGTCTAGGGCAGGGTTTTGCTGACTATCCTTCCGGTGGATGCTTGCGAAGTGCAGCGCCACATGCTCCGCTCTCTCATGAGCACCAATAAGTAGGTTGACATCAGCGAGCTTAAGGCTACCTATCTCCCTGCGCGTCTCTGGCGTAGCTTGGACATACGCATAGTACCGCTTTGGATTGACTTTCGCATCTCGAGCATGTGTTAATTCGTGCGCGGCTCAGGCATTATTCTGGAGTCCGATCGTACAGTCCCTTTCACGCGGGTAGAATAAAAATCTTTTATGGTCAGCTGTTTTTTGAAGGTTAGCCAAGCCCTCTTTTTTCTCGTATGTGCCTTATCTATTTTGGCTGTCCACCAACGAGTTAGAAAAAAGAAGAAAGTGAACGTTTTATGTGCAGTTATGGTACAAACATCGTCATGATCGTTTATTGCACATAGCAAAGACAAGTAAGGGCAAATTAGGGATCGGATTTCTACAAACAAACCGGACAAACCTCAACGAACTTGTCGTTCCACACCATACCAGAAAAAAGGGGGCAAACGTACCAGACGAAATTCAATAGATCCAACAACGCTCATTACTGTTCGTGAAGACGTTTCAGTACATTGTTTGATCACGTACATTGGTGCATGCCATGCTGGTTAACAGAAATTGGAAATTCCTCTTTCCTCCAAGCAACAAAATGAGTAAGGCTAGCGCCGTCTCCGCATTGGCACCAGCAGGCGCACGACGGAAAACTACAGGTAGTTGGACCATGTCCCTGTGCCGGCACCACTGAAAATTGCAAGGAGGCTTGCCTAAACCACTTTAAAAATGGTCATTTTCTTGAAAATAATTTTGTAATCCCCGGGCTACATACTTGACGGTTCTCAACACAGCCAATAAACAAATTTCGGAAAATGTCAGGAATGATGAAGATTGTATAACCATTTCCAGAAGTGAGCCCTGATAAACACATATATATATACTCCATTGCTCTAATTTTCCAACACGACTCTCGCAACCGTTGCAGAAGTAACGTAGTGCTTTTGGAAACGCCTTTAGGAACCCCGCAGTGATAACGATGTGAATGAAACACTACGTTGATAGATTGTTCAGAACCGAAATATAACTATATGTGAGACTGAACAACAATACAGATTCAGTGGAAACGTTGTTGAGGAAACTGAACGTTACTTCACGCTGCTTACAAAATTTTGATAAACAACGGAATTTGCACATCGAATTAAGAGGAGCATTGACCGAACTCAAAAAAACTCGAACAAAAACGACAACGCTTTCGAGAGTTCTTTGTAAACTGCATATTTTCCATCCATTCACAACACAAAAAATAAATATAGAAATATTTTGAAGAGTATTTTATACGGTTCTCGATACCGATATATTGATAAGCAAGCGCACACAAAAATCTTAAGAGTAATACTTTCACCATCACATTTACAGATCCCTTCAAAATAAACTCTGTCAACATTTCAATCCAACCTGACAAAAATCTTTGACTACGTCCATCGATATTAAATCACACAGCCCTGTTGCAGCTGCTCCCATTCCAGTCTAATAGACACAGCCAAGTTTTGGTAAATAAGGTACAAGGACAGGCGAGTGAACAGTTGCACACACGACAGTGCTGTAGACGTGATTTACTAAGCTCAATCTCTCGTAAATTCAGGCTTCCCGTTGTTCCGGCCGGTGGTCGAAACATCAGCCTCTTGTTGAGGGCTGCTGGCAAGAGGCAGGAGGTGAAATACCTCTCCTTCCTAAGCTTGCGACCCACAATCCGTGATTGACAGGAAGGACATCATTTATCTCATCATGACGAACAAGGTGTCAGTGACACCTTTGACTGCCTGCAAGCTTTTATCAAACGTAGGAACACACGGAGGATTTTGCGACCTATTCACCGGTCAGTGGATATGCAGTCGGATGGATCGGAACAACTGAGGCTACCAGTTAAGCCAGAAGAAGAGAATGAACGCAGACTGTTAATGTCACTTGGGGGGAAGCGACTTTGTGGAATGCGAACAATTATCACATAAATGATGAGTACTATCAACTTAGAGAATCGATGGTGCGTGGGCAAGTAAAGAGGTCGGTAGGTCGCGGCGGACTGACGTTCGAATTATGGATGCCCCTGCCACCGTTGAAGGTTCAGTAGAACTGGAGTGTCACATGTAGATGAATGGTACTCTCCATAACGGCATTACTCATGCATGCTAGGCTGAGGTAATGGAATCGGTGGCCGAATGGGATGAGTCGAAGGGGCACATAAGTCACAATTTTTCCTCGATTTGCCCTGGTCATCATCAACGGTATCTTAGCTATATCGCGAGGGGGCTGTGCGAACGGTGGAATTTTATGATGGACGTCTACTTAAAGCTTTTCCTCTGTGTAACGGGTGTTGAATTTGGTCAGCCGTGCAGTGTATTCTAAGCAGGCAATCGACGATTGTTGCACTGTTTAACACAGATAAATTCTTCCAAGATCAGACAGTCACCTCATACACGCGGCGCAAAACGTTGAACTTGATTGTTCATGCAACAGCAAACACTTCATATTACCGTGTGGTGGTTGGCAGGGGTCTATCTACGAGCATATGTGCTACTTGGCCACCGCACAGTGTTTTCGCCCACAAACGATACTGTGCTTGCAACGACAACCAAGTTGCGTTCAACAAATTCTACTATGAAGAGCGCCCACAAACATTTACGGTACTCGGAACCAAGAAAAAATGTAGTCCTATTCGTATTCACTCATGCGTTCGAGTGGTACTCATCGGCGTCCTTGGATCCAGAGAACCAGTTGGGCGATGCGTTCGTAAAACAGTAAGGAACACTGACATGTTAGTAACCCTGGTAGGGGTTGTTAGAAACAGTATGCTGGGTCTTCCGTGAACGTCCCTGACCAATGTGCTGCAACCTATCGCTTCAAAGTCCGGCGGGCGCGTGCTGAACTTGCCATTTGTTCAAGGAGATCTCTGCGCCCACCGAATGTGCATTCATTTGAAATTGGCAATATCCCCACTATTGCTGTAGCTGACGTTTCGACAACTGATGCAAAGTCGACTGCATCCACCAATTCATGTGGCCTATCTGTGCGGCAGGATTTACATATGGGTGTAGAACAAAATGCATCAATCCACCAGGCAATTCAGGGTTAGGACGACCACGAAGATAGTTCCACATTAAAAAGTTGGGATTGCGGTAACAAGGTTTATCGCCCAAAGCAGATACAGATTCACAGTCGACTGTTCACTTGCTGAAACGTAGAGAGGAACCTTCAAAGAAGAGACACACTCGAACAGCGAACACACGGGACAACGAACACTACTCTGGTTGTCAGTTATAATCGTGGACCAACCTTGGGGCAACGTGGAGACACCGGGGAACAGCGTCCTTTCGAAGCAGGGGTTCCAGCAATAGTCGTAAAGAAGGGAACAACAAGAACCATCATGAGCCGAAGGCCCAGTAAGTCATGCACACAGCTCACACAAACGAGAACGGTGCTAAAGACACAACAGCACGATGTTATACAATACAAATTCAATCTGTGCGCGCTCTCTAGTTTCGACTGCGCACTACAAAGGTGCAGCGGGACGACTAAAGTATACAAAGGACAGCGATCACAGTCAGTCTCGACGCAATCCAAGACCAGAGAAAAGACGTAACGAACAACCACAACCAATGTATTGATGATACAGAGACGAAGCGGCAATCCGCACAACGCCAATAGCAACACAAAAATCAAAGTCCCAGCAACTACGGGCTCTCAAATCGTTCAAACAAGTAAGTCCAGGGGGAATGAAATGTCACAGTTTTAGGGACGTTCATATCGTGTGGAACACGTTGAACAATATGTAGGCGGACGACCTGAAATAGATAACAAAAGACAGAACGTCAGCGGAAAGTTTAAGTCGCATGTGCAACAGTTTCTGTATTGTTACAAAGGTATTCGTTGAAATAACCGCCTTCAATGGAGATGAGTTTTTGAGCCGAAGTGCTGCGCATTTTGACTCCTACGGTAGTAAGTGTCTGAACTCGCACATTCGACAAAATATCTGAGATACAGCCAACACGAAGCTAAGTAAACTCGATGAGAACTTTACGTAGTCCATAATTATGTAGCCAGTATGTGTTAGTATGTGTCAACCTTTTCTGCTACCTTGGCGTGGTGGTCAGGCTTGTGCGCTGTTTTGATCCGGAGGGCTGCGCTGACTGCGACCTCGGCCGTTGCAGGTTCAACCATGTCAGATTGGCCAAAGGGGAGCAGCCAGACAAAAAGCAGATGCGTCCGTTGTGTGTGGTGTCAGTCTGTTGCGTTTCGGTTCGGTTTGTTATTCTATTTTTTGCCTGGTC